>JAEUWL010000043.1:0-178053 GCA_018524415.1 Podaxis rugospora
CAACACATAAGTTGAAGCCAAGGCCTCACCTACCTTAGTCTGTGAACATCTGCCTCTGTCTACTCATGGTCCGCCCCTATCCAGAGTCTACTACCTTAACAGATGTATTTGTTGACATACTCAGTGAGTTTAGGCCACTAGTAGTTACAGCTGATAAGCTCCCATATCTTGTAGCAACCTGGGTGTCCTGCTATGCAAGAGTTGTGGTGGACTTTGACAATCTGTCACTGGATGTCATCATCATGTATTACCACTAGTCTGTCTCAGAACATAAGACCATCTCTTTCTTCCCAGTTTGCATTGTCGCCTGGAGAAATTGGTGCTAATGGTTGGGATCATATGGGCTCTAGCTTAGCATCTCCCTCAGAGAGCATTGTGGTCATGACCACAAGTTGCTCTGGTGAGAGGAGCATGACCCCTCTATTGTTGTCCTCCATACCTACCCTGTGGTCAGGCCTTTGGGAGAGGCAGTCCACCATAAGCATGAGCATTCCTGGCTTGTGGTAGAGGGTATAGTTATAGTCCACTAGGAAGCAAGACCATTGAGCCTGCCACTGGTTGAGCCTCTGGGCTGTAAGGAAGTATTGCAGGTTCCAGTGGTCACTCCAGATCTTAACTGGGTGACAGCTGCCCTGAACATAATGTTGCCACTCTTCTAATGCTCTGATGATCACTAGCATTTCTTTGTCATGGACTTCATAGTTCCTCTCTGTTGCAGAGAACCTCTTTGACTGGAAGGCCACTGGTTGCCACTCACCCTACTGTAGCTGAGACAGAACCACTCCAGAGGTGAAATCAGAAGCATCAGCTTCAATTTTAAAAGGATCCTCATCAGTAGCTAGGGCTAAGATGGGTGCTGACAAAGTCCTTCTCTTCAACTGGTCAAAAGCATCCTGAGCTGTCGAATTCCATGCAAAGGGGGCGCCATTATGAGCAAAGGCATAGAGCAGACAGGTAATGTGAGCAAACTATTGGATGAACTTGTGGTAGAAGTTACAGAACCCCAGGAACTGCTGAGTCTCCTTGATGTTGCGAGGGGTTGGCTAATCTAAAACTGTGTGCACCTTCTCCTGGTCCATCTCTACTGAGCCATCCCCTATAATCATTCCCAGATAATCTATCTTCTCCTTCTCAAAATCGCATTTCTCTGGTTTGAGATAAAGCTTGTGCTCTTGTAAGATCTATAATATTTCTCAAACTACTGCTCAGTGTTCCTTGATTGTATTGGTGAAGACTAGAATGTCGTCTATATAGACCATCACTACTCCTTGCCATACTAAATCTCCTAAAATATTGTTCATCATTGTCTGAAACGTAGCTGGAGAGTTACAAAGACCAAAGAACATCACCATTGGCTCAAACTGACCCCAGTTAGTAAGGAATGCAGCCTTGTGTTTGTCACCCTCTCAAATTCAGATGTTATTGAAGCCCTATCTCACATCCATCTTAGAGAAGACTCAAGCCTTCCATAGCTGAGCGACAATCTCAGAAATTAATGGCAGTGGATATGCATTTTTGACCATAGTGTCATTGAGCTTTTGGTAATCCTGGATGGGTCAGAGCTGACCATCCTTCTTCTTCCAGAAGAAGAACCCTGATGCCTAGGGTGATTTGGATAGGCATATCCTCTCCAACTTCAAGTTCTCCTCTAAGAATTCATCAAGGCATTGCTACTCTACTGGGCTTAAGGGATAAGTCCTCACTAATTTCACTGGTACAGCTCCAGCTTGCAGGTCTATAGAGTGATCCTAGGGCCTCCTCAGGGGTAATTCATCAAAACCTTACTTCTCAAACACATCACAAAAGTCTAGGTAATGTACCAGGACTCACTCTCATGGCACCTCTTCTGCCTTTTGTTGGGCCTTCTTCTCTGCCACTCTTTGAGGGACTGTCTGCATGGCATTCATATGTAAAACTGCCAAGGCTGGTATTTTCAACTTCCATAGAAGTTGGGGAACCTCTGTGAGCCTAAGTTCTAGTATCATTATATGGATAACTTGACTCTCACCCTTGAGGAATTGGAAAGTCTGTTCCTTTTCCTCAGGGGAGAGACCTTCATTCAGATCTGAGTCAACCAAGCCATCAGCAGCATCCCATCCACATTTGTCAGTGCACTGCTTCCTTGCAGCCCCTTTCAGTCAGTCTACATGAGCACACCCATAAGAGCTCAGGCATTGCTTGAGGTTCACTTCTCCCATTCGCCAGTCAATGTCAGGATTGTGTTTCACAAACCAATTATGACCTATGATAACTGGTGACTTGTGAATGCTAGTAATATAAAAGCAAACCTTTTCTGTATATTGCTGATACCACATGAAAGCAACAACTGTCTCTGTAATTGAGCCAGTCCAGTTATATATCCCATCCATATTATAGACAGGAATCGCTTGTAGTAGTTTCCTGATTGGGAGTCCCTTCTCCTCTGCAAATGCTTAATCAATGAACATACTGGTAGCCCCTGAATCCAAAAGGGCCTTAACTGCTACAGCCTTATGACTATCCATCCACCTCAACTCTACTTGAACTTCAGTTGCTGACAATGTTACCACCCCCATCACAAGCTTGTCCTCCAACTGTCCATTAGAAACTTCCTCCTCTGTGGCCAAGTTAGACGTAGTAGCACCAATAATATTAGAATCAGTAGAAATATTCTCAGTAACAGATTTGGCAATACTATCCTCAACCCCACTTGGCTGGCCTACTAGTAGGAGAGTTAAAAACCTTGCTCTTGCAACATGGCCACAACCTCCCACTTCTCATCCTCAGACATATCCTCAAGTGTTACTGCCCAGATCCACTTGGGTACCCTACAGTTGTGAGTGATATGTCCCACTTTACTATAGTTGTAGCAAGTTGGGAGTGGGCGCTGAGTTGTCAAGTCAATATCCATCACATTAGGGTCCTTAGCCACCGGCAGAGCAGCTAGCAGGTTTGAAGCCTTGCTTGTCATAGTATCTAGCCCCAGAGCTGCTTCTGGTACAGCAGGCTGTGGGGCTACCATACAGCAGGTCTAGCCAGGTTGGCTAGCTCTCTGTGGAGGCTTAGGAGCATATGTAGTCTGGTACTCCTGGTCTTGTCTGTCAAGACAGTTAGCCCAGTCTTGCTAATCAGCCAAGGTTCGGGACAAGGCCTCAGAGTTGAAGAGTTGGCAGACAATGTGAGGGTTTAACCCTGCTTGATAAATGTCTTTGAGGGCTTCCTCATTGAATTTGGTAGCTGCCTTGGGTGCGTTAAACTTAGCATTGTACTCCTCAACTGTGTCTGTCTTCTGAATGAGCCAACGTATCTTGTGCTGAGCCATCATCTCTGGGTTAGTGTTGAAGGATGTGACGAAATGCACTCATTTGAGTGCAAAGTATATTAGTGGACACCAAGTTTCACGCCTCTAGCCTAAATTGATATAATATGTACAAACAGACCCTAATTCCTACTATGTCAAGGAGACTTGACACCAGCATTGATTCGAGCTAATACAAATCACACTACTATTATCAACGTGTGTACAAATCAGTATAAGAGTCTCAATTCATTCAACATTGATCAGTATACACTGGTATTGTCTGAATATTGAGTTCTATCAGTTAGGATCTCCAAACTAGGCCATGAATGCCTTAGAAAAGTCCTTCCACATCACTAGTGCTCCCTCATCCCCTCTCTGTATCAAGTCCAGCTGAGTATCTGCCCAAGTGTTGGCTAGATCCCCTTTTATCAGGGCAATAGCTGTTCCAATTTTCTCTGCCTCTGCAACAATACCCACCTGCACAAAATAAAGGACACACACACACAGGAAAGGTTCAGCTTTATCCTTGCTACCCTTATACTCCTCTGGGAGGGGGACTGTTATGGAGGCTCAATGTTCAAGGGTGGCATCTGCAGTAGCTTGGGCCAGCAATGCAACTGCTGTGGTTGATGTGTTCAAGTTCTGAGCAGTAGCCACCAGGAGCATATTGAGACCTTCAACAAGATAATTAATCCCATCTCAGAAGATGCTAGTGGAAGAATGGTGAGAAGTTCCTGTAGAGTCCTGTGCCAGGCCCAGGCCCCCAGTAGACATGGCATAAGAAGATTCAGGCCTGTTGTCAGGCATAACTCAATATAGACTACAACTCGAGTGTAGTGTCAAGGGACTGGTAGTCGAGTATGGAAGTTTGGTATAATGTCAGGAGCGAAGCTGCGTGGGCGAAAATATGGATTGGCAATACCAAACTTGGAGACTATTTACCAACTACCAAGGCTTATATACTGCTATACAGGATCACTAAGCATCGACATACAGATGATGCAAAGAAAGGTGGAAAGGATGAAAGTGGCCATGAAAAGTGAGACATAGATGTAAGCTACGGGATGATAGGCAACCAGACGTTAGACGGGTGACCATGGGTCACGGGACGGGCCAGGTCATGACAATCACTACTCCCTTACTTCCATACTACCTCTATAGTTTCTAGATAATTTCTCTTTAATTTTTCGAACTCCCTTATAAGCCATACTCTCTCATAACCCATAGGTCGGCCATGTCACCAAGTGCTATGGGTTATTAGAGAGACGACTGTATATGTTTCCAGTGGATAAATGCTGATTGAAAAGTTTGTAAGTTCTGATTGGGTACGTCCGATGAGTCGTGTTACTCTATCACGTGCCGCTGGTTTGGGAATTGATGGGTTCGTCAGCGCACATGCTCGACTTTCATGGCCAGCTCGACTTCACAGCCCCCGTCCTTGAAGGAAAACTATGTCTTTGCGGCATCAGGCTCCTCGCTGATTGATGCACCAGCTGAAAAGGTCTGGAACTCCCTTTTAGACTTCAAGTCATACAAGTTATGGTCAGCATATAGTCTGCAATCACTGGTTTGATCACTAATTTCCAGTATAGGAATCCATTCGTGTAAGAGCGTCACCGGCCGAAACGCGAGCGAAACTGAAAATCGCTGCCCAGTCGCAATCAAACTATCACCGATTCCCATAAGAATACCCTTCCAGACCAAACACCCCAGCTCGGCAAGCATGTGTACATATATCCGGTGCACCTTCCGCCAACACTGGACGATGCTTCTGTCGGAATGTTTAACAAGAGCTCCGCGTTTTGTGTTATCACTGCACTCGATCACGAGGAATTCAGAGTCGCATGGAATACCTGGGGTATTCCAAGCTGGATCTTGTGGACCGAACGTTGGCAATGGCTGACAAGAATTGAAGCTGACCTGGACGACGGCAAAGGGAAAAGACAGGTCACGAAATATGAAAGCATCGAGGTGTTTGGTGGCTTCGTAGCCTACTTTGTCAAATGGTTCATGGGGAGGAAATTAAACCTGGGTTTCCAAGCCCAAGCGGATGGACTGAAACGATGGGCCGAGAGGGATTCTTAACCGGTTGGGCTGGTATCAGAAGGCGACGAACTTGGTGGGCTTTCATTTTCTCCTGTTGCTATTCTCCTTCTTTCGTCGCTGCCTTGGACTAATGTATCGATTCCACACCATTACCAGTGCCCGAGATGTTCTGCCTTCTTCGTCTCCACTTCTTCGCATTAGAGTATGAAGTCATTCCAGTGCACAGCCGGTGCCGCCGACCCATATACCCATACTTGTGCTGATGGACTCCAGTTCAACCGAACAAACAACATCCCTGAACAACTGCGGATTTCCGGCTTAAGTTTCTGTTCCGCATGCATGTGGTTCTAGTCGCTTCAGGCTCCTGCGCCTGCAATGTCAACTCACATAGAGTTAGACAGATCCTCGGAGCTCTGACTCACCCCACGCAATGTCTTGACAAGCTGCGACAGGGACGTGATAGTGCACTGTTGGGCACCAACATCTCAGTTGTTTAGATCATAATCGATGCTTGGCTTGCCTCTGTAAGCCATCCAAGCTAAACTTATGCCGTGCAGATAATGCAGGCTACCCGTATCTATCGCTCTGCTGACGTGATGAGCTTCGTTGCCACATGGCAACTTTTATGATCAGCTTAGGTCAGGTCACGGAAGTGATCCGCTGGTCAATCTGCGATTACGGATCCGAAGACTGGCTCAGCCTGCTCACATAAATCGCTTCTCGGAATTCGTGCCCATTTCGGAGTACTATCCTAGGGTCACACCTGTCATTTCCCATCACCGATCGTGGATGTTAGTCCGGTATGTTGTCACCTCAGTGATCCGGGCAGTGCACCATCATTCTCATTCGGCTGCCTGCAAGAATATGATAAATGAATTGTCGGCCTCGAACCTGCATCATTTCATGCCGTGAATATTGTAGTGGCTTGTCAGTGAGTTCTGGAATGGACCCACAGACTATCTGCAGCTTGTTCGCACAATCTACATGGGCCTACATGAATTCCTCAACATCAAGCCCGTCCATCTCTCCGTTATACTCCATCAGCGCGCTCCCTTGGACTCACGATTCGGGGTCAGTAACGTCTTTCAGATAGATACTTAACCCGAACGTCACGCGATCCCCTTTCTTTCCTGATTGAAAAGCGACTCGGAGCCTCTTTAATTGCGCTGTTTATCGTTAAACCATCTTGCCTGGGATTTCCTGTTTTGTTCCAGATGCGTCTTCCAAGCTAGCGATCATCCCATGAACACCGCCCCGAACTAAAGATAAATATCGTAAAGGGCTTAGTTGGGAAACAAGATCCTTCTGGATGTTACTCCAGTAAGCAGCAGTGCTAATAAGGAACTCAAACCTGAGTGCAGGAACGATGACAACGTTAGCATCTGGGCGAGACTTCTAATCAGCTCTCATCTAATTCTTCATGTATCCTGATATCATATTCCAGACTGCATGAGATACCAATCCACATCGGGGCTGTACTCTGGACAGCTGGCTGACGTTCTTGATGCTTTAACCATCATTACTGCGGGGCGATGCTGTAGTCTGCCAGGGACCGTTCACTGCCGTCCCTTCGTGATATTGACACAACCGAACATGGAAAGTAGAAGGGAGTTACCCTTCCATTCTCGCTTCATCTAAATCTGAGTTGTAGCAAGCTTTTACTCGAAATGGATAGTGATATCCGTTTGGAAAGGGCATTTGGACGTTTCAATCACAATCCAAGAGCCATTTAAGGCCCTCCACTGCTCTGTATCTTCGCTCAGTTTGAGTTCCATCCTCTCTCCCAACGACCTCTAGAAAGTAATGCCACCAATGCAAGGAAAGAGCTCTACCTCTCGATTGTCTCCCGTAAGACCACATACCCTCTGATTATTATTACATTTATTCAGCTAATTAATCACCTCTTAGCCCTCGGCATGCTCCATCCTCGTCATTGGAGGAGGACCAGCAGGCTCTTACTCCGCGGCTTGCCTTGCTCAGGAAGGGTTCTCCGTCACACTACTGGAAGCGGAGATGTTCCCCAGGTTTGTTACCTGAGATGCTCCCAGTCTATATCCCACTGACGTATCTCATCCTATTAGATATCATGTAGGCGAGAGTATGCTACCATCCATGAGGCACTTCTTGCGCTTCATTGATGCGGATAAAAAGTTCAACACCTTTGGCTTCATTCAGAAGGTGGGTGCCTTCTATCTCCTCACTGTTCTGGATACTGAGGCAGGAGTTTTCAGCATGGAGCTGCCTTCAAGTTTAACCCTAAGAAGCGAGAAGGATGTAAGCTTTATACCCCCAACTCCCCTATCCTACAAGAACTAACACGTTCTTTCAGTCACTAATTTTGTCTCTGATGATCCCGAAAACTATTCTTGGAATGTTGTGAGTAGTCGATGTTATATACAAGGTTTCGCTTCGATCTCTGATGCTTTATTTGATTAGACACGGGCTGAAGCTGATGCTCTAATTCTCGAGCGTGCCCGTGAACTCGGTGTCGAGGTCTTCGAAAACCATCGAGTCACCGACGTCCAATTCTCCCGGCCTGTCACTAAAGCCAGCAAGTATGAGGCCGCACCACCTGCAAGCGACGTCCAGCCCCAGGTCGAGGGTCAAGCACCTCACGCTTTGCCTATCTCCGCCACATGGAAGAATGTCGCCACCGGCAAGACTGGTCAAATTTCCTTTGACTGGCTGGTGGATGCCAGTGGCCGTAATGGGATTCTCTCCCGAGCTTTAGGCTTGCGGAAGTACAACCAGAGTTTGAAGAACGTTGCATATTGGGGCTACTGGGATGGAACCCAGGAGTATAAGCACTCAGGATGTCAAGTTCAACTGCCGTTCTTTGAAGCATTGCATGGTGGGTTGCCTGCCCTCTGTCTGCGACGACGAATTAACTGACGACTTGGAACTGTTTTTAGATGAATCTGGGTGGGCATGGTTTATTCCTTTGCACAATGGAAAGACCTCTGTCGGAGTCGTTATGGATGAAACCGTCTCCAAGCGCAAGAAAGCGAACATGGAGAGGAAGGGCGACGACACTCTCCTTTTGCGCCACTACCTTCAAGAACTTAGTACCAATGCTCCCAAGATCAAGGGTCTGATCGGAGGAGGAAAGCTGGTCGAGTACTCTGGAGGCCCAAAAGTAAGGACCGCGAGCGACTACAGCTATTCTGGTACTTCATATGCCGGACTCAACTATCGAATCGTCGGTGATGCGGGAGGTGAGGATTACTCAGACATGACTTGACGCACTGTTCAATAACCTCTTGTTACTTAGCATTTATTGACCCGTTCTTCTCATCCGGTGTTCATCTAGCACTTTCGAGCGGCCTATCCGCAGCAGCCACGATAGCCGCCACTGTTCGTTCCGAGTGTACCGCCCCTCAGGCGGCAGAATGGCACAACTTGAGGGTTGGGACATCTTACACTCGGTATGTAGCTCTATTCTCCTACACTTCGAACTAGGTCTGAATCCTAGTGATTCTAGGTTCTTGATGATAGTTCTGAGTGCATATCGTCAGATGCGCGCTCAGGAGCTTCCAGTCTTGTCGGACATCGATGAAGACAACTTCGACAGAGCCTTTGACCTCTTCCGTCCGGGTGAGTCTAATGCCGGTTCCATCATAAATAACGGCAGGACCGACAAGTGTCTTCACAGTCATTCAAGGAGATGCAGATGTCAAGAGAGGTCTCTCAGAAGACTCACTTCGCCAGACCATCGACTTCTGTACTCAAGCATTCGAACCTGCGAGTCTGGAGGACTGGCACAAAGACGGTGACAACAGTAAAACGGAGGAAGACGAAGTTAGTGAGCAGGCAAAGGCAAAGGCTGCCCAACGCATGGCAGATGCTGTAGCCGCAAAGAAGACGTTGCGAGCGGAGGACATGTTCCATATCGGCAAGTTTGTAATGGATAAATTCAACGGTCGCTCAATCCGACTGGAGAAGGGGAGGCTTGGTCTGGAGGCCTAGGAGCAGGCTACAAGTCTGATTTGATTTCCGTAGGTCCTTGAAATGTATCGTAATATGTAGAATAGGCGCGTTTTTGTTTATTTAATGCGAATCTTGGTATATAATGGACATTCCGTTTTTCCACCACTGAGCGCTTCTAGGCTCTGATCGAAGTCCGCAGATCTCGGGCCTTTGCATGGGCAATGATACAGACCGTGACTTTTAATCTTAGTGGTTCTGGTCCTCCGAATCAGATACAATATGGAAAAATATAGTCAGCGGACTTATAATAAATAGGCGTAACGATCTGGCAAGGTGAAGAGAATCTCTGGGTCTCACTCCCAGATAGGCAACATCGCAATGTATCACTGGAGATATAAAAAGGTGACGAAATGACGGGATGACAAGGTAAGAATGAAGCACAACATGATGTAGAGAAGAGTGGGCAGATCCGAAATGGAGGCCGGTAAGCAAGGTGCTGGAAACGTGCTAGAATGAGGTAGGAATACTATACTCAATGAAGATAAGATGGGGAGGACAGAATTAATAACGGCTCACCGATGGATGAGCGGGCAGGACACGCTTCAGGTTCCGATCCGCTTCTACATAGGGGCTCTAGGTCGAAGAGCGCTATTGAAATAAGGGAGCACTTCAACAGCAAGTCATGAACGCATGGTATATGGCTTTAGTTATTCTTATATGCCGAAGATAGACCTTTCTTGTTCCCAAGTTGAGTTGGCAACTTGCTCTCTAGCCTGCTCATTGCTCACCCTCGAATGCCGAGGCTTGAAACTACCACAAAGCGATCCCCAACTCGAGCGACTGGTAAACCAGTTAAGCCAGTCAAAACTGACATGATACACTTTCACTGTTGCCACGGGACTTACGAGGACCACGGCAGGACAGAACACCAGAACCGTGAGCCTCGCACCTTGATGAACGGGGAACGGGTGGAGTTGGTCGAAGTGGATGAATCGATATCACAAAACAGAACAGCGCTCGGCATCCTCCGAGCCCGTTTACAGTCATGACATAACTTTTGAAGCTGAGCTCCTTACATTTCCCTCGTTCGACTCTGTCCTCATCCACCTGGGACACCGGTCTCCATTCTCGACCCTGCTAAGGTACTGAGCAGAAGGCTCCATGACCCCACCCTAATTAGCACACATCAGTTGTAGTTGCGAGGACCTGGTCTTTCCAGCCACTCTTTCATTGATTTGTGTGTTGATAATGCATGGCCATGGACATCCAACACAGCAGATCTTCAAGCTTTATCAAACGGGAGTCGGGACGACGCTGTTTGAGCTCTCTGGGCACTCCTGAGCAAACAATCCACAGCCCGCGGATTTATAACTGCCAATCTCCGTGACTTGGAACAACTATACCTGTCCGTGTTTAGCATGGAAAAGATATGATTGTTCTAGGTAGAGAAGACTACACAGAATTGACGTTTCCTGTCTGTTTGCCGCATTTTTTTTTCTCTTGCACATACTAGGATTGAGGTTAATCGCTCTGGTTGCCCCTAGTCCCTCTTCTCCCTGGCTGTATAGCATAGGCTCGGTACGCTCTTGTTGTCGGAGATGTGAGGTTAATATTGATACCCGAGTTCCAACAATAGTACCCTACAGGCAAGAATGATGTCCAACGGCATTCCGTCTGCATAAAAGCAGGTAGTAAAGTGGATTGTTCCCTCCGCGACAGCTTGGACCACCATGGCCGACACTATCGAGTTTTCGCCAGACTTATTCTACTTTAATGTGCGCGTGTTTCCAGGGATATCCTTCAGTTACGGTGCGTGGCTCTTTTTGTGGATTTGACACATGGTGCTCATATCTGATGTCGAACTGCTTTAGCCGCGGCACTGGTGCTCGTGGTCTACGACTCGCTTTTACATTTGGTCGATGCGGCCCATCTTTACAGGTGGGTTGTTCCACTGTTCTTTCTTTCCGAGTCTATTGAACTCACACCGGAGGTACACAGCCGCTCAAGGTGGATAATGAAGGTCGCTTACACGGAGATCCAGGCCGGTATCCTGCTCTACATGATGTCAGTTTCCAAGTATCTTGTCAGTTGAATGAGACTTACAGTCATCCAGACCCAGGTTCTATGGTAGATATCCCTGTGCCACTTCTTTTGCTTGCGAAGCCCTTGCTCATGCATAGCTGACAGCTGGAATAACACCGAATCTTAGACCTCCAGTGAGTAGCACATTTGTTTCAAATCCTGATCCTAACTTCGCAGCACTCTAGGTGTGAGATCACAATGGTATTCTGATAATGGTTATGAATTTCACGTCTCCTCCATACAGATGCAAGGCCCTTACCCTCACCCTTCAAATGTCAGTTTGTGTTTTGGCTTGAATGGTTTGCGACATAATCAATTTCGTCCCTAGGCAATGCTGCTTGTTGTTCGTATTCACGATCCGAGGAATTCTTGTCCTCAGACTATGTGCCCTCTGGTGCTTTAACCGCAAAGGTAGCTCTCAAAGCTTGTAGTCGGTATGGTGATGACTCAATTGCCCAATTTCCAGTGACTTTTATATTATTTTCTGGGCTGGTCGGTACGTCTTCCGTTTTCTGGCGTCCACCGTGTGACCCTCACGCCTAACCGTGGAACGATAAGTTGAGATTATGGTGGGTTATATCCACCTTCAATGTACAATGACGGCAGCTCACTTGCTTTAGTGCGATGTTGCCGCTACCGTCACAGAGGCCCTCAGGCACTTTAGATATGCTATCGGCCCTCTGCCTATATCCGGCTGCTACACCAGTTCCCCGCCGGGGTTCAGCGAATCTGCTATGGTGGTCTTTACGGTTGCTAGGTAAGTTGGATGATGTTTGCGTGCACCACCACGTTTCTCATAACAATAACAAGGGTATTCGGTTTTGTCAATCTGAGTAGGTTTCTTCAAATTATACTCATCCTATAGCTGAGATGATATCATGCCAGGCTTGGAGATGCTCATGACCTTGATCGGGTTGTACCAACACTTACGAACCATGCGAAGAGTACATAAAAGCTTCCTTTCAAGAGTAAGTTATATGCAGCACAAGATGCGGCTCTTCTGGGTGTTGTACCGCGACGGAACTCTGTTTTTTATTCCGTAAGCTAGTTCTCGTGTTCACATACATGGTTCAAAGGCCTCATTTCTTGTCCAGAATTTTTGGTGATTCCTATTCTTTTTGACTTAGGGACTAGAGGCCTGACTCCCATTTCCGAAGCCTTTGAAGCCCTACTCTTCTTCGCGCAACTCCATCCGGAATCAAAACTCCAGCAATATATAGACTGGCCTATGTAAGTCATTGTTCACAGGGAGATGGGCTTGCTACGAATCCCTCATATAGGTGGAACATGGCCGTCCAATTTCTGTGCGTGAGTATAACAATTATTCTCCGAGTTTGGTCCACATCCGGATTGATGTTTTACTCGCAGGGGACGCGCTTGATTCTCAATCTCAAGGGCTCCAGTCTCACTGACACCACACCTATTCCGACCATGTCGGGAATAGTGTTTGCCCCTGGCTCCGTGAGAGACTGTGAAAGCGCTTGACAGGTTAGGCAAAGAGCGTAATCTCTCATTTTAATATTATATACGTATTTTAGTTCCCTCGTAATAATGCAAGCCTCTTCCAGACCAGAGGATTTCTGTGGCAGAGCCGAGGCTTGGAGCGGGACAAAGTGGGACGAACGTCGGTGACGTAATTCCCAAAACTGGAATTTACTATCTGATGAGTACTCCTCTGATTATTTAATCACACGCCATTCTTGTGTGGTCAAATATCTTCCTCGTTGCTCACAAAGACCAGCACATCCCTTAGCTCACCGTCACCACAAACGAACAGCCATGTCAGTAGACACTGCACGCACTCGAACTCTGCACCTGAAACGGTCTTTTGGAAAGTATCCTCGAGTGATTGAATCGCCTGCCTACGACGCGCAAGTTGCTCTGCTTTCTACATTATCCGCGGAAGTGCTGATGCCCAGACGAAATAGTTCGGAAGAGGACAACGACCCTCTCACAGATGACGGGTCTGCTGTGTCCATACCTGTCTCTTCCCGTTCATCGTACCCCCTCCGTCAAAAAAATCAACTGGCCAAAATGAAGCACCATCTTGCTGCTTCGGTCCTCTCGGATTCAGACGGTGTTGATTCGCCCACGTATGATGGTGACGTTGAGAGCAGTACTGCTGGCGGACATCCAGATACCCAGACCCATGTCCGCACATCTACCCACGCCCACCATTACTCCTCTTCGACCTCCACCCTCAGCAACCCACATGCGGAGGACCACCCTCTGACTCAGGATAGTGTCACGCCTGGCCTTGACGCCCCAACCAGTGACCCGTTATCTGCTGCGGTTGCAGCGGAACCTCCTGTTCCCGCAGTTGTGGAAGCGGAATTCAATCCTGCATCATTGACTCCCGAGGATATCCAAGTGTTTGTGCGAAAGGCGATCGAGGGTGAGACTTGGCGCCCCTATAAGATCAATCCACCACCCACAGACAGGCCCGTTCGAATCTATGCCGACGGTGTGTAGAGAACCCAAACTTCGTTACTCGCCGGGTGAAAACTGAAATTTGTCCAGGTGTCTACGATCTCTTCCACTTTGGGTTCGTGATACATCCGAAGGTTCTCTAACTGATCATTTAATCTATTTTCAGGCATGCCCTGCAACTACGCCAAGCCAAGTTGTCCTTCCCATCCGTCTACCTCATGGTGGGTGTAAACTCGGATGAACAAGTCTATCAACACAAAGGACGGACAGTTATGAAACACGCAGAGAGGTGGGTCGCCAAACTATATTTAGGCGATCACAAAGCTCACACGCGTGCAGAATTGAAGCAGTTCGTCATTGCCGATGGGTGGATGAGGTTCTCCCAGAAGCTCCTTGGGTCATCACGGAAGATTTCCTCAACAAGTACCAAATCGACTATGTCGCCCACGACGAGGAGCCTTACCTAAGTGCCGGACACGATGACGTCTATACCCTCTGCAAGCGTCTTGGTGCGTCCCGATCCCTCGGGCTAATGCTCTTATTATTAACTCGTCTCTGTAGGTAAGTTCATCCCGACGCGGCGCACCCCTGGCGTCTCAACTTCCGACCTTCTTGAACGTATCGTATTAAAGTACAGGCGGAGGGACTTTGATGACAAGCTGATCAAAATGGGGCATGCGGAGCTTCGCGCTGAAGGCAGTGATTACGATGATCTTAGCCCCACCAGCAGACGCGCCAGCCGTGTCGGAAGTCCAACTCCCGGAAATGGTCTAAATTTCACTATCCCGCCACCCTCAGGTGTAAGTAGCGCGCATGCCAGCTTTGGGTCGAGCAGAATTGTCAGTCCGCTTGCAAGCCCTGGGAATAGCCAAGTTGTCAGCCGAAGTGAAAGCCCCGTGAAAGAAGTTTCACAATAAAAGGCACTAATGAACCATGGATTGAGACTTTCTTGGGGAACTTGTCCTTGTATCACATAAAATCCAATTAATCACTTTCGTGCCGCGCCTAGCCGTTCCTTTTAGATAACATATGTATGGCATGGTATCCATCACACCGGCAGTTCTCTTGGTTGTTTCTTGGTATAATGTATGTGCAGAGTATAATTTGTCTTCACTTCTTGTGATGATTAGATTTCCAACAATTTCTAGCCTTTGCTTGCCACACCCTGAGCGACACCAGCTTCCTTCCCAACTCGTACAACTTTCCATTCACCCCGTGAACCTCCACCAACGGCTTCAACGCGAACTTTACGTCGCATACACGAAGCTCAGTCGAAACCTGCCCGAGCCTATCACCATGACTACCTGGGATATACACCCTCAAATCCAAAATACCTGTTTGCTCGTCGTCCAACCCGGTCGGAGGTAGTCGAGAAGTATTAACCAACACCGTAACCTTACTCGTGTAATCATATTCCGCCCCTCTAGCTCTTCACTCTCCATCCCCCTTCTACACTCTCCTCTTTTTTCATCTCATCAAGGAATAGAGGGATAGAGGAATAAGAATGTCGTTGAGTCGACCAGGAGGGTCCGGTGTAAAAGTCGCCTGTGAGAACCAGTCACCTGGTGGGATGTATACCTGAACTGAAGCTGGGGTATCTTCCTGTTGCGTCTTGTCTTTTTCACTTGATCCAGATTGAGCACTATCGCGGGGGGGTTCGGGAGCAAATGAAGATCCAGCGGCTGATTATCCACTTGCGCCGATACTGTCCGAATTGGATCCGCTGAATACGGGTGTGACGTATAGGTTTTCACCGAGCATGTAGGCTTCGTCGATTGTCCAAGAGGTCTTGTCTTCCGGGAAATCGAAGACAGAGGAGTCGCACCAGTGGTGTGCCGGTTGTGTGGGTTGTGGCGGCGGTGGTATAGAGATAGGGCATGAGTGAGAGTTTGAGGGAGATGAAGAGTCGGAGGACAGAGTCCGAGAAGCCGGTTGGGTTTATTATCCATGGGACTTATTGTGTGTCTTGAGACGGCTGGGTGGGAGAGGGGAAGGAGAAGGGGAGCTTACTCTGTAGCTTCCCCTCCCGTGTAATCTGAAATGACTGGATAGAGCGCCGAAAGCGAACCAGTGTTTGTATAATCCTGGATCTGGTTTTCCTTCAAAGCCGCCGATGAAATCTATTATGGCCATGCCTGCTTGCTGCGGAAGTTCGTATGAGTGGGTGGATACGCACGGGATGGAGAGGAGGATGTGCCCAGTAGTTGATTTGCCACACTTCCATCCGGTTTCTTGACAAGATAGCCGTTCACGGCACCTTCATTCGTAAATGGAGCTTTCTTGTGCGATATATGGGTTAATCCAGAGACAGATCTGTACTTGATGACGCCAATTGAACCACCACCACTCATTTCACGTAATAGAGAGGACTCCACCTTGTATCCTTTCTCTTGCAGCCTTTTCAACTGCCCTTCTGCATCCGGTTTATCAAAAGCATAATCACACCACTCTAACCCTTTCTGCCAGAAACAATCAAAACGCCAATATCACGCTTAGCCATTCCTTCAAGGGATTGGTTGAAGGTGTCTTCGGTATATTGCGTGGTGGATGATGTAGACAGCCAGAGACTGAAGATGAGAGGGCAGGACGTCCAGTGAGAAGGGTGTAGTTCTCCAAGAGAGCTTTTGGTGTGGGTCCATGAATGAGGTAAGTTGCGAGTTGTTCGGACGGAGCAGAGATATTGCTACGGGTTGTACCTGTGATGAGGTTCGTGATGTAGGGGATTACGGGTATTGAATGGGAGGAAGCCACGTATGTTCGCTTTGGACTTCAGAGCTAGCCCGGCTGGAGTTTAGTACGAAGATATCATACCCACGTGAACTGAGGGGGAAAGGAACATTCTTATAAGTCAATTCGGATGACGTCCCGGTGTCCTCGATCTCGATGGCCTGTAGGCGCACGTCAGCGGCTCATCGAGCCAATAATCCAAGCGCCTTCAATGAGCCACTCACCTGCCCGCTCTTGATAAATGGTCCGAACCGCTCACCAAGTCCATGGATCTTCTCACCTACACTCAATTGGAATTGCAGAGTGAACCATCGCTCGCCTTTATCCGGATCCGTGAGGGCAGCGCTTGGGTTCAGAGCTGTAGTGTGTCTCTTGACGTAGCCGACAGACCTCCGTCCGAGCTTCGTGAGTAAGAAATCGAGGGAGGTGATACGAGTCGCGCTAGTAGGGTTTTCCGCGTTAGGGTGTCGATGTTGAACGGGTTAGGACGTGTATCGATCTGGAGGGAGAGCGTAGAAGTGTGGAGCGAAGGGTAGGTTCCAGTGAGGGAGGTGCATAGGTCATATTTGCGGTTGTCTTTCTATATGAACAGATGTGATGAGGCAGAGTGGTGGTGTATCGGAAGGAGATATGGACAATATGGCTGAGATCAAGGTTTGGGAACAACTGGTAATTCAGACCCTGAGGAGAGGGAGTCTGACTCTTCCAATGATAGGCCATGAGCAAAACGATGTTGGGAACAGGCGATGAAGCCTCGATGGTGCCGGTGATTGTTGGTGCGTTGAGCGTGTCACCTCGATGGATGATGTGTCTCGATGTCTACGCATACAATAAACTATGATTTTAAAAAAAATCGGTGTCTACGCATACTTATCCCCTAGAAACCACAAAAGGAAAGAGGATAGCTGCTTACGGCTACACAGCAGATGCCGCGATTTTCGTCCGTGCCTTGGGCTCTCACGATCTCGGTAGTGTACGCCATCCCGATGCCGCCACATTCCATTGCTGAATTTCATTATGAGAGGCTGATATGAGAAGCATTGATTATCAATTTATCTGACATCGATGTCTTCGTGCAGGGGTCATTAAAAGTGGAATGTCGGGTAGTCACATGAATATGAACATTCTTGACACCAATTAACAACGCTAAGTGGAGACTTGATGTAGCCATACAGCCATACCAACGGCAGTGGTTAGCCTGCGTAATCGAGGACGTAGGGGACTGTGGAGTCGAGTCTAAGAGGAGAGACATGACCACCTCACACTCCCACTGACGTCATACCACACTCAACCACATTTATACTCAAACACCCTCCCCAAGCTTAGAAACCCCCACCAGCACCGACAATGCGGACAAACATTGTTTTAATAGCCACCCTTGCACTTTCCCTCTCCGTCAACACAAGCTGGGCCTGGTTCACCGGCGTAGCGGCCTCTTCAAACTATCAACCCGAATACGCCACTTGGTCCTCCGCAGAACTCAAAAGATGGCTTCTGGACCATAACGTTGCACTCCCTCACAAGAAGGAGCCGACGAAATCGGAGCTGCGCTATCTCGTGGCCGAGAATTGGTATTCCACATCGGCGTGGACCTATGACCAGTACAACCGCGCTCAACAGACCTTTGCCGATTTACGTGACACTGCGTTTGAGACATGGGACGAATCCAGGCTGCGCGAGTTCCTCCTCCGTCAGGGGATAGTGGCCCCGAAAGCTACCAAAGAACAGTTGGTGATGATGGCAAAGAGCCAATACAAAGGATACAAGGATGCCGCAAAGTCGTTTGCAGATCGTGCAAGTTCCACTGCGAGCCAAGTGACCGAAGGAGCTAGCAAAACTGCAGAGGCTTTCACGACGCGGGTTTCCGCTGCTGTTGCGCAGGCAGAGACGGAAGTTGCGAGGGCCATTGACAGGTCAAAGGATTATGTGTATTCGTCATGGGACGATAGCAAGCTGAGAGCGTATCTGCAAAGCAAAGGCTTGTTGAAGAGCAATGCAGAGAAGAAGAGGGATGAGTTGCTGGCAATGATGGAGGAATATTACAACAAGGTCTCGAACCCGATCTGGGAATCTTGGAGCGATTCGTACATGGTAGGTGTTGTGCACACTAAGGTTTGGTTTCTGCCAGATATTGATCGCGTCGTAGCATGAATGGCTTGTTTCGCATCACATCATCAAATCCGATTTTGAGAAGAATCGTGACAAACTCCGTGCCGAGCTCGAAAAGTATTATTACGGCCCCTCTGATCGTGTCTGGTCGACCTGGTCGGATTCAGAGATGAGGGCATGGCTCATTGACCACGGCGTTATCAAGAGCGATGCTCAGGTTACCCGGGACAAGATGCAGAAAATGCTGGAGTACGTCCCAAACGCCATTTCCGTGAGTTTCTGTTGACTCGGCCAACCAGAGATAATTACCTCCAAGCAAAGGACACTTTCTGGTCAACCTGGTCTGATAATCAGATTCGACAATGGCTCATTGACCATGGGTATTTGCGTTCTGACGCTCAGGTCAAGCGCGATGAGCTCATCAAATTAGCCAATGACAAGTACGTTCTCGGCTAATCAAGGGTGATGATGGTGACTGACTGTATGGTTCAGGTACAACGACATTTCGGCCAAGACTGCAGCCTACTTGACTTGGCCCGACGCTCGACTGCGCGCATATCTCCGTGAGCAAGGCGTTGATGACAGCAAGCTGCCTGGTACCCGGACTGGCCTTCTGCGTGAGTTGAATTCCGTTATCATGTTTCCATGACTGATGTTTTTTAGAGGAAACTCGCATCCGCTGGGTTCAAAGCCAAAACAAGGCGGAAGCCGCGTTCCTTAAAATTCGCGAAATTGTCAACGAGGGTGTTGGGAAGGCCGAGGATGCTCTCTACCGCATTATGAGTATCGTGGGCAGCGGCAGGGACAAGGTGTATCATGGTTACGAGGACACTGTCCGTCGTGCAGGGGAGTCTGGGGAATCTGCAAAGGAACGCATGCGTGAATCAGGAGAGCAGGCAGGAAACAAGGCCGAGGAAGTCAAGGAAAAGTTGAGATCAGAGTTGTAACAGTTTGTGATATGTTTTATGTAGTGTTTAGTAGTTATGTCAGCAGCACAGCGTGTGATTGCCTTCCTTTACCTACCCCTGCCAATGTATTAAATGTTCTTATACCCATGCCACCACAACGACAACCCCTCCTCTACCGTGCCTCTTCCAGCTCAGACTCGGCTTACGACGACGGCGACCTCGATGATGAAGAACTACTACAACTGTCCTCGTCGGATTCGTCCGCAGGTCCGTCCCCCGTGATACCCAAACTCACTCTTGACTCTGCGGGAGGGGATGAGATATCCAAGGACCTGGCAGAGCTCGAGGAACTCAGGAGGAGTGTACAGAAGAATCTACGACTGAGACCGATTAGGTCCAGGGGGAAGCTACCAAAGATTAATGTGGATGAGACGGGGATGAGAATGCCTGGTGCCTTTCCACTGAGTGCAAAGCTGCAGGAGGAGTTAAATGCCGAGTCCCCAGTCACCAACGCTGACCCGCCAACGCCCGGAATCGGACCCGCAATGGTGGCTGCTGCTGCACCGGTGTTGGTACATGCTGGGGGGAAACGGGGGATGGCGTTGACAACGGCCGCCCTGACTGGTGGAATGGTGGAAGATGACAGGGCTGTTGATGTTGATGGTATGATTTTGCACGCTGCAAGTGGCAACTCGACGAATGATATAGCAGGTTCGACTACGAATACCGTTGGGAATGCGGATTCTATGGCGTCGGCGGGTACTACGCCTACAAGACTTAAACCGAACCCAAAGATCAAGACCAAGGGACCACCACCGGCTTTGGTTCTCCATGACCCCTATAACAGCATTTCCACCTCCGCTCCACAGCCTTCTCACAACCAAAGTCACAACCAAAGTGATACCCATGGTGACGTCGCCGAAGACGAGCTTATACTTCCTCCCCGCCCACCCTTTGTACAAACACACTCCACTTCCGGGTCATTGGACATCACTGTACAAACACCCGCCAGCGCAACAAGTATCCTCTCGTCATATTTCACCCCTGTAGGGGACACACCTATCACTTCGCGCTTCATCGGCGCATACGATGGCTCTCCAGTGAGCTCTAAGAACTCCACAGGCTCCGAGTTGGATCCTGAGGAGTCGAGTAGTGCCGTTGCGACCTTGACAGCCACAACACCAACAGAATCGTCGAGTACGCCAGCAAACGGTTTCAATACATCTCCGGCCACAACACCCGAAATCAGTATTACCGAAGTGACGAGACCTACCGGTAATCAACCGCAACCCATACCTGCTGCTGATCTCTATACCCGACTCGCGAGGGGATCGTCAGGGTCGAAAGGATGTTCTCGACCTTTGGTGATTGATACCCGTGCACCTGCCGCCCATGTTGCGTGTCGGATACGTGGGAGTGTTAATATTGCGATTCCGTCACTCATTTTGAAAAGGTGTAGGAAGATAACGGCATCGGGTATTTTACGTGGTGGAGATTCTGCGTCGAATTCGGGTTCTTCGAGTTCGAGTATGAACACACCGTTGACGGGAGGGAAAGGCGGGTTTCAGAATATGGAGTCGTTGAGGCAGTTTCTGGTTGGTGAGAAGGCGAAGGAGGAGTGGAGTCGTATGTTGGAAAGTTTGCATCGAAGTGAGGAGGTTGAGGATGGGGGTTTAGTTTGGGATGGGGATGTGATTGTGTATGATGAGGAGATGGGGCAGGATTTTGCGAGACCTGCATGGACGCTTATGGAGGTGTTGATGCCTCTGGTTGCTCGGCATGGAGGACGGGTGGACTATTTGGAAGGTGGGATTATGAAAGGCGTTAAGGATACAGAGTTGGAGAAGTTGGTGGAGTTTGGACCAATGGTAGGTAACGTGGAGGAGTCTTCCGCTGTTCCTGTGAGTCCCACTCTACTAGTACAATGCAAGGTGGAATACTGACATTGTGTGTTGTGTCATAGGGTGCAAAAAAGTCCGCCACAGGAGGCTTGTTCCAACTTGATACGAAGAAAAAGTTACCAGATATCGAGGCGTCATTATCATCAGCGTCTGCATCGTTATCTTCCAATCCTGCGAGTCCAGTTCCGTTTTCAATACCACGTTCGCCGATGTCAATTATACCCCCTTCTTTGGCCTCTGCGAATAGTCCTTCAAATGAGACCTCGAAATCAAATACCAACAGTGATATCGCATTAACGTCAATACCGGTCCATGTGATATCTGAGGCATCCCACGCAATTGACTCCGCTCCCTCGCCGCCTCCCTCCTCCATCACTTTCCGACACCCTAAGCTACCACAACCCGGTTCCTCGATGTGTGGTGGGCTAAGAGCTAAAAGACCCAGCGTCCCGAATCTCAGGAGGATAGATACGAGGTCTGCTGAACGCCTTAACCCCAACCTACCCAAACTATCCGTAAAAACCAAACCAGTGCGCTCCGCGACGTTAGCGATACCACCTCGGTTGACATTACCTGGTTCGAACAATGGAGGTTTACAACCACCAGCTAGTCCTTCGCATTTGAATTTGGTGTATTCGAGCCATTCACCGCCCGCAAGTGGGAGATTTAACGGAAATTTTGGGGATGGTGGAAATGGAAGTTTCGGGCTAACGCCGTATTATACGCCACCGCATACGCCGGGGACGCCCAAGGCATTCTCGAGCTTTCAAAATTCTTTTGGTGGTCCTATGAGTGCGTATCCTTCTACCCACCGAGGGTCACATTCGCATTTCTTTGGGTATGGTTTGGGTTCAGGTTCAAGTGCAGGCGGATGGAACTCGATGTCGGACAAAGATCGAGATCGGGATAGGGGATACCCACGCTCACCCTCCACAGCACGTCCGGATCCACCGTCCACAGAATCCGAGTCGATGCCTGTGTTTTCGATATCGACGATATTGCCAAACTTTTTGTATTTGGGGCCGGAGTTGACTGAGCCGGGGCATGTGGAAGAATTGAGGGAGTTGGGGGTAAAGAGGATATTGAATATTGCGGCGGAGTGTAATGAGAATGATCATGGATTGAAGTTGAAGGATAGGTTTGACAGATATGTGAAGATTCCGATGAGGGATACGGTTGAGGAAGAGAATGTCTTGAAGGGGGTTAGGGAGGTTTGTGAGATTCTTGGTGAGTGTCGCTGCCGGCTATGAGGAGGGGAAGCCGAACTGATATGTAAATTGCTGGACTTAGATGACGCAAGGCTACACTCTGCACCAACATATGTGCATTGTAAAGCTGGAAAGTCGAGGTCGGTGACAGCGGTCATGGCGTATCTGATACATGCCAATCACTGGACACTCTCGAGAGCATATGCTTTTGTCCTTGAACGACGCAAAGGCATTTCCCCTAATATTGGCTTTGTCTCTGAACTCATGAACTTCGAGGAACAAGAATTGGGAGGGAAGAGTATTGGTGTGCAATCGACCTCCATAGGTGGGGACAACGGAGAAGGTGGAAATGGGCTCGGAGAAGAAGTCACATTTGTAGGCATGGGCCTTCGTCGCGGCGGGCATGTTCGTGAATCCCTTCCTCCATTGGAATCGTTCTCGTCGGCAGGTGCCTTCAATGGTGACAGTGCTGGTCCTGGAGGGGGGAATGGTGGAGGATTAGCCTTGGGATTAGGGGGACCGATGAGTGCGGGTGGGATTCAGTTGCAGCGAGTGTTGGTGGGTGATCAAGCGCAAGAGATGGAGGTTAAGGATGCCAGCGGGAGGTATAGGCATGCGAGGAGGGCGCCGGTGGATGAGAACACGTTGCAGCCGCTGAGGAGGGTGAGTAAGGCTGGACTTGAGAGTTCGGTGTTTGAGGAACTGCCGAGAGCCGAGCGAAAAGGAGAAAGAAGCGAGTAGTCGGAAGATCTGAGGAGCAGTAGTGGGATGTTTCCGTGTTCATTGAGATTGGGTTGGTGGTTTTTATTCTTAGGCCCAGATTGATTTTTCTTGAAGGTTTCCGGGAATCTCGCATTTCTTTCATATTCGGTTCTTTAAGTGTATATTTTCTTTTCTCTGTCTCCGACTCTTGACTCTGGTATCTTATTTATTTTTCGTTTTGGCGTTTCTTTTTCTTGGCTGTCACTCACTCCCTTGAATGCAAATCCGGGGACTGGGTTGCAGAAGGTTAATCAATCAAGTCAGGCGATCATCAATTATATACCCCACAATCGAGGCCAATTCAGTTATTATTACGCTTACTCTCTCCTCTCACCACTCTTGCTCATATACCACCAACAATGCCGGCCAGGAAATCGCAACAAGTAGCCCATAACCACCAAACCCATTATTTCATCAAGCTCGAGCACGAGCTCGGTCACGTCAAATTTGCTTTAAGCCTTGCCATGACCGATGCGGACGGGAAGGACGTGGACAATGTCGCTGCTGAGAATTGGACGTATGTGGTCGCGCGAATATGTGAGATTTGTCACTTGCCTGGTAAGTCGCCCTCTGCATTTCTTTTGCATCTGTTTCTTTGTGGTGGATCGACATATCAAGGCTTCGAGTAGCCGACTTGTTGGGCTCAGTCGATACCTGCGCCTAATGCTTCGGATCTAATGAGTCTGTCGCGGCGCTGGCGTCTTCTTACTCGCAATGTTACCCAACAAGTCGTTGCTGACCTCTTTTCGATTATGTAGACCTCAACTCTAAGAAGGGTTTGAAGAAAGTGTACTCGAGTTTTGATGCGTATTATAAGCGCCTTGAAGCCCTTCACGCACGGTATGGCGAATACCCGAGGACTCGTTGTCAAGGAACAAGTTGTTTGAAAAAGGTGCGTTCTTAGCCTGCATATACTGTATGCGCATCGAAGCAATGATATTTACCTTTTGTACGCGTATTTTAGGATTCCTCAAAAAAACCCATCCCGCTGTTGGATCCACCCTCATGCCAGAAGGTGACTCTGCACGCACTGCGGACCGTGACGCGACATGGTGGTGTCCCTGTCCACTTGGAAATTTCCAAACACCCCCATGGCGTTGATAGGGATCTTGGAAAGCAACCCGTCAGATGCAATCGCTGAAGTCACAGTCTCTGTTCTCTCACACACCCTTTCTATTGCCTTTGACGGAAAACTTGAAGCCGGGAAACTCAAACCCATGCAACCGGAGCTGCTCAAGTCACTGGATGTGACGAAGATTGTCAAAACTACCACCCTAGCCACTATCAAGCCATCTGCTTCACCTTCCTTGATTTTCCACGCCATTAACTCCTCTGTGCTGCTTGTCTCCTTGCCGCTTATGCATTGAAGGCGTACCCAGATGCGACGAAACTCCTCATTGCTGGATTGAACAGCAAAGAGTGGAGCGACACTGCGCATGCCCCCAAGCTCTCATCCGCCTGCACTCAGTCGAGGCTGCCCAAGATTGGGAAGCATTGGATCCGACAAAGTTCATGACGGTTGCCCAAAGATTCCCAGCTCATATCGTCGATGAGCTGATGAATTATGGGATGACGCGCTGCGACACATTCCTTACTGCCCTCTGTGCTCGCGAATTCCAAGGTGCGATGATCCAAATCATTTCGGACCCGGACTACTATGGGCTTGGACTCAAAGTTGCGACGCATATCTTGCGAACGGAAAACTCGATTGCCGAAGGCTCCTTCCAGTTACAGGATCCGAAGACGGGGAAGTGGGAAATGGAGACACATCTACCGTTCAAAATGTGGTCGGACGCATTGCCACTATGTTCCAAAGCGCTTCAGGAGAGGAGGAAGGCATCAGATTTGGGCTATGCAGATATCATTGACATCAAATATGCTATATCAAAGCAGCGGTACAGTGAAGCCGTTTCCGTCGCGTTGAAGGCTATCGAAGGGAATCCGACCCAGGAGTACTGGTATTATGCAATTTCGATGGCTCAAGATCCGGTCAAGGGGCTTAAGGCGGCAAAGCAGGGAATGAAATGCTCGCAGTTGACGTGGCTTGTCAAGCATCAGTTGATGCAACGCGCCATGCTAGCAACTCAGGTGTTGAGCTTTACACCAGATGCCGGACGTTGGGGACGAGAAGTGGTATGAGGGCATCGCATTTTTGCTTAGTGCTCTTGAAGATGCGAAGACATGCATGGCGCAAGCACCTCCGTACAACAGAAATATGAAAACTGTGCTGCATTGGTATATCCTACCGATGGTGAAAACTAATGATCTTAGTCCGGATCTGCGAGAGCTTGAAGTACGTCTTATTTTTCGCTCACCTCGCCGAGCTGAGGTGCAAAGAGTGGCCTATAGCCTGCGAGGTAAAAACTCCAGATGGCGGACGAAAGTATGCACATTGTCGGCTCTCCACCGCCTGCAACAAAGATGCGTCTCACACAACAAACTGTCCTCAAGTACTACCAAAAATCCATAGAAAATTTTCTCTTTGGCTACAGAACACGCCGGCGCCGAATGCTCTGATGATTTTGCTGCTCCTACGTCGGAGGAGCTGGAAGACAAGATGGCCGCGTGGCTGGATTTGGAAGACACGACGCTGGATAGTAGGGAAGTTTACAGAGTAGGGGAAGAGAGCAAACCTGGGGATTTAGGGGTGAAACTTGCTGATATAGACGGAGAGAGGTTAAGTCTCTACAGGTGTGCATGGTGTGGGAACCCGTCGGCTTCGCTGAGGAAATGCATGTCCCTTTCCCTTACCTTTGTGGAGATGAAGCTAAACTCTCGGCTAGAGGCTCTGGATGTGAGAAGGTTAGGTACTGTGATATTAGTTGTCAGAAACTGGCATGGAAAAGTCATAAGAAAGCTTGAAGGAAGCTTAATCTGGAAAACTCTTCTTTCGCTGTCGACACCCTTTTCGTTCGCCCTGCCTTCCTTCTCACCCAGTGGTTCCCCGTGATTTGTCGACGAGTAGGCCTATTTTTGCTCCTGCGTCTAATAGCAAGAGTACTTGCTAATATAGAGTTGCTTATTGCCATCTGTGTAATTATGGTTTTACCTCATTGTGACTACACTTTTATTGTTCAAAGAGGTCCCAATGACAACGAGTTTGACGACGAAACAAACCGCAACGTTAAATATAGAAACATCTGATGACGCAAGTATACTCTAATTTTGATGGTCCCTGATATCTATCTTTAGCAAGGCACTAGAACACCGTTCGCGACAATTGACTTTGTCCGAGTACAAGACCTTCACAAATGTTGCACAATAACAAGAAACGTAATCTTGCATGCATGCTTCATGAATGACGGGTCAGTACTTTTTCCGGTGTCACTCATGTTTGAAAACCGCAAGCCCCATGTGTCTCACTGCTGTGCATTGAGTACTTCTATGTGGCGGCACCACTAGAAGAGGCAAGTGCCTGCACTACATTCACTTCGGGCGCAACGACGTTTCTCGTTCACCGAGGCACCGCGTTCTCTCGGAGAAAAGAGAGATGCGATGGTATTGCCCAGTGGCCCATGCGCGTGACTATCCCCTTTTGATATCCCCTCCACGACCATGGCTTGCACAAGTCCAACACTGGCATTTGGAGTTGACACTGAAAAACTAGAGACGAATTTGGGGCAGTTCGCGGCGACCAGAGGACTGAACTTTCGCATTAAATCTTATCAGGTCGCGCGTCAGAAGTGAACGTGAGTGAACGAGACCTTTGCAAGTCCACTGCTTCCTGAGGTTGGAACCCCAGCTTGGAGCAGGAAGATTAAGAGAAGTTGCAGACGGTGAAGCTTATTGCTCCCTAGGATAGAGTCGGAACTTGGACGGGAGAGATAGAGCGAAAAGGGATGCTATGCGAAAATGGCAATGAGTGAAGCCCTACTCAGTGATGACCCCTGTCCCTGCGAGCCTGGTAGCAGGGTAGAACAGGTTCTCTCTAGGGTGGAAGAATAAAGAACATGTATGAGCTTTTCGGGTTTGCACCCTTCCTTCGCTGTTCCGAGAAAAACCTGCACGATTTCAGCTGAAAATGGGTAAAATATGACATACGAGATACAAAACCGGCTCAGGTGTTGCCGCCGGTAGCCGGAAGGAGCTAGTGCTGCATTGTTTAATTTGGAAATTACGGAAACCTTTTCGGTTTATTAGGATTACGATTAGCCAGCGTGGGAGTAGATATCATAACGTCACAGGGTCAGATTATGCGCCGAGCGCCATCTAGAGTAATGAGTATGATACAGGAACTCGTCGGGTTCCGCACAGTTAGTCGCTACAGAGCCGAGAACTAATAGATGATAGGGTAGCACGCGTCTTTGGGGATTTGAGAGTGCTGATGGAGCCAGAGAAGAGAAGAGAGGGGATCGCCTCAAAACCAGGAAATTACGGAGATTGTATTGTAGTCGATTATTGGGTTGACAAATTGTCATTCCGTCGGCACATCTTGCATCACGGTCCAGGGTTTGAGCAACTAGGTTATGACACAATCCGCTGCCATGAAGATGGCGGTATATGTTGAACCGATAGGCGCACCAGAGCGAGTATAGCTAGATGTAGAGAATGTAGATCAGAGAAATAGATGGGAGGGATGTTTTCTTTACCCCGGGAGTTTAGTACAGGAAGGGCACGGTTCCTCTGTGGCTGAAAGGTCATCATGGTAGTAGACAACGCATTCAAATGATCGAGTGTTCCGCGATCGAGGACATTGCTTGATGAGGCGAAGCCATTTTCCATGGTTTGGGCAAATGTGCGCAAGTGCCGAGCACATAATTAGAGAATAAATATAAAACTATGAGGAGGATAGCGAAGCCGACAGTCGAAACGGAGGAACGAATGTTTTGACAATCCATGAGCGAAAGATAATGTCATATAAAGGTCTCTCAAGCGCCTCGCGCACTCCTCCTAGGGATTAAAGCTTCTGAAAGGACGAGTCGCCTTCTCTCGGCCAAGCGGCACCATTCTTGCTCAACAGCAAGTACTACATCTGGAGTATGTCGGACCCACACCTCCTGAGTCAACTGCGTCTTAGAATACATCTGTGCCGACCACTAGACCACCCGGAACCCAAGGCTGTTTTGGTTCGATCCTATTACTCAAAGTAGAATCCGAAAGATGGTCTGTTGAAAATCATCACTCTTAGAATGATCACCGAGTCTCACTGTCGTACCTCAAGTGGAAATCATTCCCGGTGCTAGGGGCCCAACCCCGACAGCGAGCTACCGCTGATGATGGGTTTTGCACTGTATATCAACTATCCCTACACTAATGTCCCGTTATAGGCAAAGAGGTTGAAGACCGCCCAACCCATTGGGCGCTTCAACGACTTGCCAGTTTGAGCAATTAGAAATTCTTATGAAATCATGGTGGGTCACAATCAGCGGATTTGCCAATTTCAGGCATCACTAACAGCACGGGTGGTGCTGTAGATAGAATGGGAGATGTGTCCTGTTGGTGCAACAACAAGGGAACTTTCTTGGGGAGGCTTGCTATACTCTTACAGACACGATGGTGATCTAAGTATGATTGAACTCCTAGTACATGCTTTCTGAACGGATCACTTCGTTGTGATGATTGCTCTCAGGTTCGCCCCATCCATGGCAACTGATTTAGGGCAACGGTATCTTGGTTTGGACCATAAGCCGGTGGAGCTCCTGTAATCAGTGCTTCAATTGAGCGTGTGCTTCGTCGAAGAATCTGCAACTTACACTACCGTTTCTGGGCTGACGTACCTTTCCTATTACACGAGCGTGTTCGAGTGAATTCGACGACATTTTGGTATAATAGAGACTCGCATAACCATTTCGGCTGGAGTCAAACCCCTCCAAGTTCCATTAAGTCACAGCTTCACGAGCTATAAATAACGGGATCCTTCAAGTCAGGAGTTTTCTTCTTATCACTCAATATTCTGGACCATCATATTACAGAACTGATGATTGGGCGTAACAGGTGATGCTGACGGTTGACATCGAGACAATTACACTGGATGATCAATTTGTGTCATCTCGAAGAGATCATCCTTAGATGTCATCCAAGAAGACCGACTGGCAACACTGTAGTTGAAGTTCCCTCGCACACGACTGGTTCGCTCAACAGTGTATTGGGCCTTGAACATGACCTGGGTTTCGCCGAATCACATAAGGCCCTGTGCTCAAGATTGCGCAGCAGTATTTAGTGTTGCTATATGAAGGATGGTGGCATGGCAAGCTCCGGCCGCTGATTGCGAAAGGTGCTTAGATGTATTGATCACGTTTCTCCACACTCCTGGCACTTGGCAGGACATGGCTAGTCTTCGTTAACTGTCCCCTTTGAAGTGCCCGCTCCGGTAGCTTTCTACGTCCGGAGCCTTCTGCACACACGACTTCGACACACCGTACAGCTTAATTATATAGATATATAAAACCAACGACAAAGACATCTGAAACCAGGAGCTCCTTCTGAGCTCCAGTTACGCCTCGGTTCGATCAGCCCTAGCACATCTCGTCCATGGACACCCTCTCTGCAGTCCGGAGAAGGGACAAGACCCCACGCAGATCTGAACAAACGGACAAGGAACTCAACCCAAAGCTGTCGCATTGGTCGTCTTCAGCTGTGCCAAACAGCGGGTGGTGCTCGTCAAACTTCATGCTCGGTGCAGGCATGGTCTTGATCCAGCGATCAACACGGAAGATCGTGGTTGTACACGAGGCATCTAGGGAATACTGGTTCTTCCCTAGAGGTCGGAAAGATCTAGGCGAGACCCTTGAAGCAGCGGCGCTTAGAGAAGCTTATGAGGAGGTGAGTCGTCCGTTGATGGTGGTCTGGTGTACCTCATTAAAACGTAGCCTTTCACTTAGAGTGGTTATCGTGCGGAATTTATGCCGGTTTATAACCCCAGCCGTGCACCAGCTCCCCCGGGAAAGGAAGATATGTATACGGAACCCAATACGGAACCGATCTATGTTACTATAGCCGCCTGGAAGGAAAAGAAGTTACATCGCACGCAAGGGGCTGACGCGAACCTGGGATACGAATATATCACTTCATGGTATATCGGTCAAATTCCGGACGATGCGGTAGGTTAATTTGTGTGGGACATTTCGCTTCTTAACTCTTCAGGGGTAGATACCCGATGAAGGGACTGGGATGGCTGACGAAGAGAATTATGTCAGCCATTTATTGACCTATGAAGAAGCCATGAGGAGGTTGTGGGGCTCGGAACGGGACGTTTTGTATTACGCATGGAGGATATTTTTGCGCACTATGGAAATCGAGGATGCCCTAGCCAAGGAAGCAGCGACTGAGAAGGAGGTGGATGAACAAGCAGAAGGTGCGAGGTGACATCAGACAATGAGCGAACCTAGTTCTTTATGGTCAGCTCAGATTCGAACATTTCCCGGGTGAATCAAGACGCCAATAGTGTCGGAGTCTATGAAACTGCCATAGCTTCCGTAGAATAAAGTGGGAAAAGTTCCCCATCGCCTCAGAAGAATGGTGGATGGTATAGAGCACCGAATGGGGTATTTGTTTCTCAGATATGTGTAGGAGGATTCGCTAGCACAATTCCATGGTCCCGGATGAATTCATTATAATATTGTCCTGACTGGGGGCGGTGATGATCAAAAGTTTGGTCCCGAGGATGTAGGTAAATAACACGGTCAAGAGGCGGTGGATGATTTGACTCCGAAACCAGCTGGTCCAGACGACCTTCTTGTTCTTCTCTGTTCGCACGCGCCTGCTATATTTTTTCACCATCTTCGCGTAGGATACTGGGTAGGAACCTCGTCAGCTCTCACAACACCCATTGTCTCTAGCAATTCATCCCTCTACCGATATCACCTCCTTAATCATTCAACCATGAGCCTTTCGACATTAACCCGGATGAGGAAACGCGTACTTTCGAAGCCGGATGAACCAACGAGCGAAGACTCGAGGAGGAAACGGCCAAGGATATCTTCATCCTCCTCTGATTTACGCCGCTCAATTTTAGGAGATTCTCTCAGTACATCAGTACGTTCCATTTGTTAGGCATCACTAATTTACCACCCCCTCTCATACTTGCTTGCCTTCTATTTAGTCTGAGGGTCCCCGGCGATCGAGTTCGTTTTCTTATGGCGATGATACAGAGCGCAGTATTCATCTCCCACGGACAATCAGTAGTGCTGCCATATTCAGCCGACCCCCCTCGCCAAGCGGCGCTTCAAGTCCTATTGTATTTGGTGAACGTGGCTCGGCGTATATCGATGAAGGCGGTCTAGCGCTCATGCGCAGTGTTTCGGTGTCATCGATACGTTCAACCACCCCGCCAGCGCATCCGACGTTCCCGGACATCTCGGCCAGATACCATTTGAGGAATACCAAGATCACGATTGACTACAGCGTTCCGACGAGTGCTACGTCGACACCCACGAGCTCGGGGGATGCAGATTATATTACGCCACATTTACTGAGCTGTTCGTCGGCAAATATGTTGTTCTTCAGCCGAGGCAATCGAGTGCATTTCAAAAATTTGGCAAGTGGGAGTGGTGCGGAGGAGATCGGGCAGTTGTGTAAGCTTCGGGAGGACAGGGGTGATTTGAGGGTGATCGAGTGTGCGGGAAGTGATATGCCTCATATTGTGGCGTTGGGAACTACCAAAGGGTTTGTACAGATATGGGACGTGAAGGCGAAGAAAATGGCGATGAGTTGGAGCACCAAGGGCGTGTCGATTATGAGGTGGAACGGTCCCGTGTTGACCGTCGGCGGCCTTAAAGGGACCATTCGGCATTATGATACACGAGTGGAACCAAAGTCAAAAATGAAGGATCAGGCCCCGAAATTGACGAGACATCAGGCAAGAATTACGAGTCTGGCGTGGAATGTCAACGGGAAAGTGTTAGCGAGTGGAGACGAGTCTGGAACAGTATATTGCTGGGAACAAGGGAAAAAAGTGCCGTTGGACGTTGGAGAGTTTGTACAAAGGAGGAAGAAAATGCAACACCCTAGTGCGGTTTCGGTATGTGATGCCGTGGAGCTTTAACTAGCTGGGTGCTGACACATATACAGGCAATAGCTTGGTGTCCATGGCATCCAAAGCTTCTTGCTTCAGGCGATTCCAAGGGCATACTACGCTTATGGAATGTGGAGCCCAGCAGTCCAAGTTCTAACGCACTGGCGCCAGGGACCCTGGATCTCGGCGCCTCCATCACGGGCTTGCATTTCTCTCCTCATGTGAAGGAGCTTGTGACGACTCACGGTGCGGCTGTAACGGACCCACCGCGCTTAGATGCTCCACCCCGCCCAAAATGTTCATTGGCGAACTCCGTCGCTGTGCACTCATTCCCCTCTCTGCGTCACATTAACACAGTGTCCATCACGGATAAGCCTAACAGAGACTGTGTGTTAAGTGCGCAGGGTACCAAAATCATTCTGGAGATCCCGGAAGAAAATAAGCTCGGGATTTGTGATGTGTGGTCGAAACGGAAGGAGCTCAAAAGGCACTCCAGTTTCCTAGATTCGGTTATACGATGACGACGATTTTAATTTACGGCTTGGATTAACGACTTTGTACACGATGTCCACAGCACTCCAACATGAACACAAGTACACTACAGCTTAGTTCAAAATGTTATTGTACCTTTCGCTCGTTCTTAGTTCTCCAAAAATGGCATTGAATCAACGATCACGTGTGTTGCATCGGAACGGGCCATCCGCACCCTGGTATGCCCCTGGTAGCACAGACACAGTTGGTTAGCTGTCCACAGCTTGGACCGAATTCCTTTGTTAAAAATCGGGCAAACTACTAGAACTTGAAGAGAAAACCAGCTCAGGTCATACAACCAACCACGAAAAAAGCATGGCCTCGTGAGTAGACGGCCTTTAACCCTTAGTTGAATCCCGCTCATCTATCACAGAACCCCGAACCCAGGTAGTGACTGTGGTGGCTTTCGAACCCCCTTACCAACACTATCAAGAAAGCGGCTGAGGTCATATGCCTCAGTAACAAACTTCCAGTCGCACAAACGGCGAAGACCATCCATGACTTCTTTCGATTTTGATAAAGAGAATGAAGGGCCTTCGACGAGTGCTCTTTCACAGGCTGATTCTCCGGTACGATTTCTCTCCTCTTTCAATATGTCTTAACAACTTGACTTGTTTTGACTTTGCAGCTCGATAGATTTATACCCAAGAGACCCAAAATGAATCTCCCTCTCCAAATCACACCTCGGACCAAACGTATAAGCAAGGAATTCGGTCTCCTTGACGACCGCATCCTAAATTTCAAAGATGAAAATACTTCGAATATTCAAGCATCTTCAAGTATCACCACAACGAGCGATGTAGATACCCTCCACCTCGTGCGGAAAAGCGCATCGTCCCTATTTGCGGTGACCCCACCTGCTAAACCTACATCCGTGACCGAGAACCTACTGAAGAAACGGCAATGTCTGATCGTCCTGGACTCTCCCAACATTCAACCCCACTTCGATGCATATCCGATTTCTTGGTCAAAACAAAATTTAATCGCCGTGTCGTGCGGGAGGGATGTATATTATCAAAATCTGGATACCAAAGCTGTAGCACATCTGTGTCGAAGTCAAGTGTCAAGGAGTCCAATTTGGGTCATCGAGTGGGCTGGGAGGAAGCGGGAGACGTATCTTGCGTCTGGGATGGAGGATGGGTATTTGCAAATTTGGGATGCGACGAGATCTGTGACGGAGAACCATAATGGGATGATTCCGGGGTCTGCTGGGAATCTGGTGCAGACGTATCAGATTGCGGAGGAGACGAGAGTGACTGCTTGTGCGTGGGCGGAGGATGGGGATATACTTGCTGTGGGAGCGAAAGATAAGAAAGTGTCGATTTTGGATGTGAGGGTGGAGCATGTTGTTGGCATAGTTGGGTCGCACAAGGACAGAGTGCTCGGCATGAGTTGGAGTGCGGATGGTACTTTCTTGGCGAGTTCTGACTATGGAGGGAATGTGTACATCTGGGACAGGAGGGCAGGGAAGATGTTAGCTGAGTTCGGAGGCGCTCATAGCTCAAGGATGGTGCACAAAGCACCAGTCAAGGTGGGTTTCTTCCGCTTGTATGAGTTCGTCACCGTGTTCATTGAGCCATCATTAGGCTTTGGCGTGGTGTTCGTGGAAACCTGATTTATTGGCTACTGGGTCATACTCTCCGGAAGGAAAGATTAGGATATGGAGTACATCCACGATCTCACCGCACACTCCGGAACCAGTACAAACTATCCCGCTAAACACTACTGTCTACTCTCTACAGTGGTCGCCGCATTGCAAGGAGCTCTTGAGCACACATGGAGCATCTTTCTCCCCCGTTCTCTCTCGCCATTCTTCAAACCGAAACAATGGAAACTTGGGATTATCCTCGACGGGCACAAACCCGCAAGTGAAAGCCGTACTGTCGCCTCTGGCGAACTCAATCACTGTCCATGACTATCCATCTGGAAAACGCCTGATGTCGTTATCTAATGCGCACTCGAGCGTCGTCTCGCATAGTTGTTTGGGTCCGGATGGGGAGAATGTATTTACGGTATCGCCTGCGGAGGAAACAATCAAGATGTGGCAGGTTTGGGGAAAACGTCCGAAGCCGTCGAGAGAGAAAAGTGCTTTTGACAGACACCTTATTCGTTAACTGGAATGGTATAATCATTTGGTACCGATCCTGAAGGGGAAGGGGCGCGATCAGAATACTTGGTTGGTCGTCTGTGCTTTGGTTACAGAAGAAGCCGGTGACTTAGGACTTGGCGCAGTTGCGAGCATATGGTGGTCACTGAGGATTATTTTCGGGTTTGAGGGCCGTTCACAGTTGTTAATTGGTGTAACGTATTTTGGAGTCCGTTATCTTGCGCATTAGTTTATATTTCTCGTATAATATTGTACATTATCGAAAGAGCTAGCTTTGTGATAATTTATGTGTCTGAAATATCAGACCGCTTATTCCCACGATCATACTTAATGATGTAAAGCATTCTCACCCTCCACTCGTCAAGCTCTCGTCTTCCCTGTTACCTCCCCAGCGTCCCCTCTACTTAGGAATAACTCGTCTATCCACTTATATCACAATGGCTCCAGGACGTGAGCCCTGTTGTGCTTACAGTGGCATGTTCGACCTGACGTACCCTTGAAATTCCAGAACCTAAGGAAGAACCAAAACCGCAACCAATAGGCTATATGCCCATGGTCGTATTGTTCACAACATGCATGCTTTGCGCGTTATTTCTCTTGTGGCGGCGAGCGGACAGCCTTCGACGAGTCGTTGGCCACCAGTAAGTACCCATCATCTTTGTGCCTTGTTAGTTCCTAAACTCGATTTGCTCGGGAAAGGTTGAAAACAATCACCCGGAGCGAAGGCGGAATTAGACTGAGCGAGGACGACGGCCCGCCTGCGAGAGAATTTCTGGAAGACGATTATGATGATGACAATGAGGCCTTGCCAGGAGATAACTCGGACGATGAACCTCTCGCCCATCATATACATCAAGGGGTGCGGACGATAGGCGTGGCTTCTACAGGGGCCGCAGAAGATACGCATGGTGGTGCGACGCAAGGACATTCGGGATAAGTGTTAGGGTGGTAGTGAGTGTTTCCTTCTTCCCCTCTGGAGTCCGTCCGAAAATCATGTAGTCTCAGGTTCTGTGGACATATTGACACTATATGTTATTTCACTGGCATTGTATATTAGCCCCGCAGTTTGATGCTTATCCAGCTCTCTTGCCCAGATACAGACCGACACACGCGTGGGATGCCGCCTGGACTAATTGCGTGAGGAGGGCACCAGCATAGGGAGGGCTTTGTGCTTAACTCGGATGTTTGGGTCAGCTGCATCGGGGTGGCTGATAGAAGCCTGTTGCAACAGAAAACACCCCGAGAATGGATTCTTCTTCTCACTATCAAGTTATCGCGTATTCCGTTCGCCCCCCTTTGGCCGTGTGTTCTCGCGCCGAATTTTCTCCTTACATCTTGGAGCAACAAACTTAGATCACTTCGGTTTTCACGTTTCTTGAAATCTTCATTTTGCGGAGTTTCCGATGATATAAAAATGGGGGCTGGAAGCGGAACATTGAGCTCAGGCAAGATGGTGCTGCATAGTGCTAAGTCATTTCTCCTTCTTTCCGCCTTCTTCGCGAGCTTCTGGGGTAGAGCATATGCTGTGATTGGTGCACCTTCGTGTGTTACCTTCCAGTCCGCTGCGAACACCTTCCCGATAGTTAGCCAGAAACGGGCCGCACCTATCTTCGTTTCTCCCGACGATTGGCCTGGCGTTCAACGTGCTGCTGGAGACTTGGTGGCCGATATCGAAAGGGTTACTGGTGTTCGACCTACACTTGCCAACTTCACTCTCTCTTCCAATTCTTCTGGACCCAGAGGTTCTCTGCCGGTTTTCGTCGGAACTCTGGGGCGTTCTGCCTTGATCGATTCTATTGTCAACTCTACTGGCCTTGACGTTTCGGGCGTTCGCGGACAATGGGAGGCTTTTGTGTCTAAGGAGGTCAAGAACCCTATACCTGGCGTGGATAGAGGATATGTTATCGTCGGAGCGGACAAGCGAGGGACTATCTATGCTCTCTATGAACATTCTGAACAATTCGGTGAGCTCTCTTCTCGTTCTCCCCTGCCCGTATGCTCTTCCAAACATACCCTGGATATCTGGAACCGCATTAACGTCACATACTGATACCGAACACTAATCTAGGCGTATCACCGTGGTATTGGTAAGTGTGGACGCTATATTTAACACTTTCGTTTCCCTTATGACCTATGATCTTGTACTGACGGTCCGCTCGCGTGATCTAGGTGGGCTGATGTTCCCACTACTAAACATGCGGAGTTGTTTGTGACGTCTGAGGGGTGTGCTCATGGAACTCCAACGGTCAAGTATAGAGGTATATTTTTGAATGATGAACAACCTTGCTTGCAGAACTGGGCCATGGAGAAGTTTACGAATGGAACGGGATCACCACATCTGAACTCGCCCTTTAACCATAAGTTCTACACCGATCTGTAAGCTGCGCCTCCCATCGCTTTCCGAAGATGGATTGATATTGGTAGGTTCGAGTTATTGTTACGTCTGAAGGCAAACTACCTCTGGCCTGCCATGTGGGGAAGGTCGGTGTGCTTTCTGGAGCTTGCTTCATTATGAAGCTAAATTTATCGCTCTCCGTTTCCCCGGAATTGCCAGCGCGTTCGCCATGGATGATCCCCTTAACCAGTTCTTCGCAGACATGTACGGCATCGCTATGGGTACAAGGTAAAAGCGTTCTCCGATGAAAATGGGGATTTGGAATGCCTGACCACGCTGTGCCAGTCACCAAGAACCAATGATGAGGTCAACGCCAAATGAGTTCACAATTGTCGGTAAAGGCAACTGGGACTACGTTAACAACAAGGAAAACATCTACAACTATTGGCTGGATGGTGCCCGTCGTGCAAAACCATATGAGTCGGTTTACACTTTGGGTATGCGCGGATTTGGCGACTGTGAGTGACCTTTTGCTCGGTGCGTATTCTAAGGCTAATAGGCGACTCTCTCCTTAAGTGCCTTTATCGGAGACTACAAACATAAAACTCTTGGAATCGGTTATTGACGATCAGACGACAATTCTGAAGACCGTTTACGGCTCAGATACTGATGTGGCGAATATTCCTCAGATCTGGACTCTCTGTGCGTTTCCATCATCGATCTCTTTCCCCAAACCCTTGGTGAATCTCGCCTACAGATCAAGAAGTGGAAGGATACTATGATGACGGTATGCGAGTGCCGGACTACGTGACCTTGCTCTGGACGGATGATCTATTTGGGAACATCCGAAGGTTCCCTTTGGTTTCAGAGAGGAATAGAACCGGTGGCGCTGGTGTCTACTATCACGTAAGTGGGCTTTCGGCCTGACACCCTAGTCGATAGGGTTGACAAGCGATAGGTGGACTTGGTCGCTGACCCAAGAGATTATAAATGGATCACTGTAGGTGTTCATAGCTACGTCAGTGTTCAGAAGAAGCTAATCATTGAACGTCAGTCCAGTCAAATTGAGAAGGTTCACCGGCTTCATGAGCTAATGGAGAATTCCGTTAATTGATGGTATTCATCTAGATCTACGAGCAAATGTCAATTGCCGTCGACCGTGTCGCGACGCATCTTTGGGTCCTTAATGTCGGTGATTTGAAGCCTTACGAACGTGAAACCGAGTTCTTCCTCACTTATGGTTGGAACTCGAGTCGATGGAATCCCGATAACCTCAACACTTTCGTATCAGGATGGGCTCAGAGGGAGTTTGATCTCAATTCCAAACAGGCGAATCTCGTCGCAGAGATTGTTGGCAATTTGACCAGGTTCAACGCCAGGAGGAAGCCAGAGATGTGGAACTCGACGACATTTAGTTTAACTAACTACAGAGAGTGAGTTGGTCTTTCTCACTCACATCTCAGGGCATGAATGACTTCGATTGACTTTGATCGGGATTCGCAGGGCTGAGAGGTGGCTCCAAGAGTGGGATACATTGGAGAAGGCTTCCACTAGTATCTACTCTGCTTTGCCAAAGGACACGAAACCTGCGTTTTTCCAACTGGTTCATCACCCAGTCTCTGCCAGTGCGAACGTTGCTCGTTTGGTGAGTGTTGTAATCAGTAGTCGAGTCGTTTCGCTAATGGCTTCGTTTACTATTAGCTCGTGACTGTTGGAATGAACAACCTGCGTTCTTCCCAAGCCTTCGTAAGTAATATTACTTATGAAATTCTTACCTTGCTGATTTCCGTTATAGCTTAGCACAAACGCCCTCGCTGACAAGGCCGAGGAGTTGTTCGAACATGACTGGGACTTCGAGAATGAATACCATACTATGCTTGGTGGTAGGTGTTGCTCCTTCACTTTAACTGACCTCCACCAAACTGGTGCTTCATAGGTAAATGGGATCAGTAAGCTGTTCTCTGACTGCGTTTACTTGGCGCTGACCCCGTGGTAGCATGATGGATCAGACCCGTGAGGGTATTATACTCCTTCATGCTAATGCCAACTAACCGGGGGGATTCCTAGATCTCGGCTACTACTATTGGCAGCAACCGATGACCAACTCGTATACCCTCCTCTCTTATTCCATTTGCGCCTAGCTCATTATGATCCACTCTAGTTTGTCCGCTGTTAACCGTGTTCAGAAGCGCAAACAAGCTTTGGCTGGTTTCATGCGCATCGCACCTGAAGGCACACGCGGTGCTTGGTATGGAGCCATGTAATCTCAGAGCCTACATCATACTTACTTTGTGACAGGCCCGGGGACAATCCATCTCAATGTGATCAAGGCTACAATTGTCCGCCACCAAGCATCGCTCTTGATTCCTTCTCTGTCTTCCCCAACCGTTTCGTTGATGTTGGCGCCGGTGGCCCTGCTCCGTTTACCTTTAAAGTTTCCAGCAACGTTTCCTGGCTTCAGATCTCGCCCTCGTCCGGTTCCATCTCGCCCGATAATCCTGAGGAGAGGGTCTTCTTCAGCGTCAAGGACTGGTCTAGCCTCAGCGACGGCATGAACACCGGTCAAATTACTTTCACTGGCGCTGCCAAGGACCAACCCCAAATGTCCGTTACTGCCTTCTTCAACGCTATCAAGACGGCAGTTGCCGCTGATTTCCATGGTATAGCTTAACCATTGCCGGCATTCTCAAAGCACCGAACTAATGAAATCATAGGTTTTGTTGAGGGCGATGGTGTCGTCTCGATTGAGGCCGCCCATGCTACCCGCAATTCGACTGTCAATGGTATTACCTGGAAGAACCTGCCAGGCTATGGAAAGACCCTATCGGGCATCACACCCTGGCCCCGTACCGATGAATCCTTCGAAGTTGGAGCAGGACCCACTCTGTACGTGGATTACCGTCCCCTTTATAACTCTTATGCAACTGCTATTTCTCAGGGAATACGACTTCTTCAACTTCAACACTATCCAAGGGTCCGGCAACGTCACTGTGACAGTTTTGGTTTCACCTTCGTTCAACGCGAACGGACCAGACAAACCTGTGACCGTTGCTATTGGTTTGGACTCCCAAACACCCGTCGTTCACCAACCAATGCCAGATTCCCCTCCTGGAGAAAATCCCGCAGCTTGGTCTGGCTATGATGGATTCGTAGCTAACGCAATCATACCCGTTGTCACAAATTTCACAGGCGTGTCCCCTGGAAAGCACACCTTCAAGGTAATGTCCGAATGCTTCCTATACGTGGATAAAGACTCAGGGGGTGTTCAGATCATGATGACTGAGCCGACTGTGGTTGTGCAGAAGATCGTGATTGGTGGGTTAGGTGTTTTCCCTGCAAGGGAGCTCGAGTTCTGATGCCAGTCTTTAATTAGATGTGGGAGGGCTACAGCCTAGCTATTTGGGCCCACCCGAAAGCCTTCGTGTTTGATGTACATATGTTAGTCTTCTAAATCGTGTCATTCCGTTATTCGAGAACTATTTTTTGCTTTCTCGATTTTGATGCGCCTAAGCCGCAGGTTCTAGTTGGTGCGTCCTAAATTCCGTGGAGTGCGACTCCGCTGAAACAATGCGGTATTCTTTCCAACCAACTGCTACGGGCTTATCGGACTCTTCTAGCTAATTCGGCTCCGTTCGTATCCAGAGGACCTTCCTTTGTAGAGTCGCTAATAGGCTCTATGAGCCAGGGACCTGCCGCATGGTGGCAAGCGGGTTCTCAGAGAAGCTGAAACAGCACCATGACACTAAAATATGATTTTTGGTCAAGGCCACAGCCCTGAGTCCTCCACAAAAACTTCAATTATTCGGTGTCATCACCGAGAAGTTGTTTCAAGTGCTTTATCCCAGGAAGCGCATTTTTAGTTCGAACGCGCCGATGCATTGCCATCTCAACGCCTCCACAGTTACAGCATGCAGTGGAGAAGAAGGACGCTCGTGAATGGTATAAATGCACGACCTTTCAGTCCGTCCAAGCAACTCGCTGCACTACTCATATCATGAAGTTGACCACTTGCTCTATCATCCTTGCTAGTGCTCTCGGGGCCCTCGCCGAGACCCACACGGTACATTTCAACAACAAGTATGGAATATCTACTTTCTTTGCCTGAACAGATTTGCTGACTCTCGAGCTGGGTCCCAATAGGTGCGGTTCTGGGACTGTGAGTCGCCCAACTAACAAGTTTTTGCTTGTGACAACATGATTGACTGAAAATTTGGGTAGCCCATGCTCATCCAAGGCCCAAATGTTCTGTCCCGTGGTCGGGACTATACTGCCAATGGTCCGCTCAAGGCTGCTATTGCGTAAGTATTAAACATCCCAGGTATCGTATCTCACTGATCATGCGGTTCTTAGTTATTTGAATAATGGTAAGTAACACGGCCCCCATTCTCCGGCAGTGACCGTAGGTCATGACTTGAAATTCATAGGAAAATGCGGATTCAATGGCGATGGTTGCACTCTCGTGGAGCTTACCCTCGTCAACCCCACCACGCCTGGAAGTGGCTCTAGCGCTGACATTTCTCTGATTCCACCGTGAGCACCAAGCCAACTCTAATGCTCGCGGTTCCTGATCATCGCCACCCTTTTAGCCTCGCATTTTCTCAGCCCGCTAGCTTCAGGTATGATACGAATGGAATTCACTAGCGATCGGCAAAATAACTTCATTTGAATCTCACAACAGATTCACCAATGGCTGCAGTACTGGTGCAAGCTGTGAGTCATGTTCGGTTGAGGGCGCTAGATGACGGGATTCACACTTTGCAACAGGCAATAACGCTAACTGCCCGAATGCGTTCCGCAAGCCCGACGATACTCAAGTACAAGTTGCTTGCCAGGCACCTAATGTAAGAACTAGTCATGAATCCTTGGAGAAGGTTGATCTTCAGCTCTCAATAGGCCGGCTTGGAAATTACTTTTTGTTGAATTTGCACTTGGCATGTCGTTACCTAGTTTCTACGGACCGGTGTTAATTCGCTCAGACTGGGAGAGACGGCCCGGGGCTCTCAGTTTGTACATAGTAATGAACCTTGGTTGAAATGTTATTCCTGTCAAATGAGAACAAACAAAGACTTGATCCATCCCCCATGTAATCTGCGTTTATCACCGCATTCCAATCGTGACGACTGTTGGGTGTTTACTCTAAACATCATAACATTCTGCAAGAAGCACTCCAATGCTACTTATATACCCATTTCTTCTCACCAACGACGTCCACCAGGTCAAGTTTCTTGTTCCCGGCCCCTTCGGCTTCTAGATGATCAAACACCAGCGCACCACTTCCGGGTTCCCCACATATTCTTTTCCCTTCTCTCCTTACAGATTCCGCAGATTGATATGTATTCGGCTGTCCCTATGCATAACGTTCTGTGGGTGTCTGGAGATACGGGGAAGAACCAATTTCATAACTCGCAGATGGGTGAACAATTCACTCCCACACCGTATTCTAGAAGGCGGGTATTTTTGTGGTCCTTCCGAAATTTAGCCACTCCAGGTCACAAGGTCCTCCCATTGTGCCTGGTGGCTTGAGGAACATTGGTGTAATATGGGGAACACCTACAAAAATACGGTGTCCCACAAGTCCAAGTTTCGAACGACCCGCGCGTTTTTCGCCCCAAATGACCCGGTTTTTGCTCGTGTTAGGCCTTTGTGCCTTACTCGACCAGGCCATTGCTATCGGGCAGTCGACCTGTGTCGTGTTTCAGGCCTCTAACTCAAGCTTCGCCGTCGTCGCGAAAGGCAAAGCTGCTCCTGTTCTCGTCGCTTCCGATGATTGGCCCGGCGTGCAGCGTGCAGCCTCTGACTTTGTAGCAGACATTCAGCGAGTCACTGGCGCTAAGGCAACCTTGACAAATGTAACTTCGTCGACCACGAATGTTGGCAAAGATTCTCCCATCATTATCGGAACTCTCGGCAAGTCTTCCCTCGTCGACAGCGTCGTCAACGCTACTGGGCTCGATGTTTCGTCTATCCGTGGGCAGTGGGAAGCATTCATCTCCCGTGAAGTCCAGGATCCTCTTCCTGGAGTCTCAAAAGCATATGTCATCGTTGGAGCAGATAAACGTGGAACGATTTTTGGATTGTATGATCACTCTGAACAATTCGGTATGCGGTTGTTGTCCTCGTTCGATATGTTTCTCTGACAAGTCCGCTAAAAATAGGTGTTTCTCCTTGGTACTGGTGTGTCACGGTTCTTTAAAACTAGAAAAACACGGGTTTTTTTATTAGTTTCATAGGTGGGCTGATGTTCCAACAACTCGACACTCCGAACTCTATGTTGAGCCTACGGGATGCTCTCACGGCTCGCCGACTGTCAAGTACCGCGGTATCTTCTTGAACGATGAACAACCTGCCCTTCAGTCTTGGGCTGCCGCCAAGTTTACCAACGGCACTGGTGCGCCCAACACCGGCTCTCCTTTCAACTCGAAGTTCTACACCAAATTGTGCGTTCGGACGCCTTGTATCTCCTCTGCCTGTTATCCGACCTTACACACAGGTTCGAGTTAATCTTGCGTATGAAAGGAAATTACCTCTGGCCTGCTATGTGGAGTAGGTATGCAATCTTCATTCATAGGTTCCCGACATGCGATTTAACTTTGTGCGTCCAGTGCTTTCGGCATGGATGATCCTCAGAACCAATTCCTCGCTGATATGTACGGCGTTGTCATGGGCACGAGGTACGCGTCTTCTTGGCCAGTGCTTAGCTGAAACTGACGGGATTCCAGTCACCAGGAACCTATGATGCGCTCCACCCCTGTCGAGTTCAGCATCGAGTACAAGAACGTCACCTGGGACTACGTTGCCAACAACGAGACTATTAAGAAGTATTGGGTAGAGGGTGTCCAACGCGCTAAGAATTACGAGTCTGTCTACACTTTGGGCATGCGTGGCTTCGGAGACTGTACGTTTGGGTGATAATTCTCTTTTTCTGATTAAGAACTCAGACAAACAAATAGTGCCTCTCTCTGAGGACACGAATATTGCCCTTTTAGAGCAGGTTGTCCAGGACCAGACGGAGATATTTAAACAAGTCTTCGGTCAAGATTACGATGTCTCGACTATCCCTCAGCTCTGGGCTCTGTGTGAGTTGCGGTCCTTGGTTGTTAGTGTCAGCGGTTCTAAGTTTTATTTACAGACAAGGAAGTCGAGGCGTACTATGATGACGGCTTGCGAGTTCCCGATTACGTTACTCTCTTGTGGTCGGACGACAAGTAAGGGATTCTCATTATTAAGTTGTTGGAAGACCCCTCACAAAGTGGGATAATAGCTGGGGCAATATTCGCCGCTTCCCTCTCGCATCTGAGCGCAATAGGACCGGTGGCGCTGGCGTCTACTACCACGTGAGTACCTTCTACTGTGATATACTAACCGATAACTCAATGGCCCTGTATCTAGATCGACTACGTAAGCCTTTGAAAATCATTTGAGTGCTTTGTCTCAAGCCGCACAGGTTGGAGATCCCCGAGACTACAAATGGATTACTGTATGTCGCCTTGATAAATTCATATGACTTCTACAGCTAATGCAATGCCTTCTCAAATCTCAAATAGTCCAGCCAAATTGAGAAGATTTACGAACAAATGTCTGCCGCTGTTGCCTATGATGCCACTCGTTTGTGGATCCTCAACGTTGGTGACCTCAAACCCTACGAGCGTGAGATTGAGTTCTTCCTTGGATACGGGTGGAACGCCACCCGTTGGAACCCTGGGAACCTCAACACTTTCGTCACTGGCTGGGCTCAGCGTGAATTCGATGTTCCCGAGAAGACTGCCGCTCAAATTGTCAGCATCGTCGCCAATTTGACCAGGTTCAACGCACGTCGCAAGCCCGAGCTTCTCAGCCCGACTACCTACAGCCTCGTTGACTACCGCGAGTGAGTTTCGTCGTGCAAAATTAGGCTATTTGGTCTAACCATCTCCTTTTAGGGCTGATAACGTTCTAGCTGCCTGGGATGAATTGGAGAAGTCTTCCACTGCTATCTACAATAGCCTTTCCCGCGACTTCCAGCCTTCCTACTTCCAGCTTGTTCACTATCCCGTTCTCGCTAGCAGCAATGTTGGCAAATTGGTATGTCTTTCCATTATTGACGTGATTTCATCTGGGTGAAACATTGATTCTTCAGATCATTTACGCTGGTCTTAATAACCTTAGGGCATCCCAGGCTAGGGTGTGTCGGGTTCCTTTAGCTCTGAAGTGGAATGGTGCTGACTCAATGACAGTTGAGTACTAACGATCTTGCGGATACCGTTGAAGAGCTCTTCGAGCATGACTTTGACCTCGAAAACCAGTACAACGAACTCCTCGACGGCAAGTGGGACCAGTACGCTATTTTCGCGTTTCCAGCCCTAGAGCCATGCTAACTGCTTCCACAGCATGATGGACCAGACTCGTCTTGGCTACTACTACTGGCAGCAACCTATGACCAATACGTGTGTACACCTCCATATCGTCTCCGAGAATCGGTTTAACGTCATTATTAGCATGCCTGCGATCAACCGCGTCCAGCGCAGGAAGCAGGCATTGGCTGGAGTTATGAGGATTATTCCCGAGGGTACTCGCGGGGCTTGGTAAGTACCCTTGTCTCTATGCGCCTTGCTTATATGCATCATATTGTCCGAAATAAAGGCCCGGTGACAACCCATTCCAATGCGAGCAAGGTTTCAACTGCCCTCCTCCCTCTGTGTCTTTGGACAACTTCTCTCCCATCACTAACCGTTACGTCGACGTTGCTGCTGGTGGTCCCATTCCTTTCACTTTCACAGTCACTAGCAGTGCTCCTTGGGTCAAGCTTTCGGCTACCAAGGGTAGCATATCACCCAAATCCCCTGAACAGCGTGTCTACCTCGAAGTAGCTGACTGGAACCAACTCAAAGACGGCGCCAACTCCGCTCAGGTTACATTCACGGCCTCTGCCGCTGGCCAGCCTGACCTGTCCGTTCCTGTTACTCTCAATGCTCAGAAGAATACTGTTGATGGTGGATTCAAGGGTGCGCTGTTCACACCATGTCTTCATCTGAGTGCTGACGTTCTTTAGGTTTCGTTGAGGGTGCTGGGGTCGTCTCCATTGAGGCTGCTCATGCCACTCGGAACAATGCCGTGAATGGCATCTCCTGGAAGGAATTACCTGGCTACGGTCGTACCGTTTCTGCCATGAGTCCTTTCCCCCGTACCGATGAGGCCTTCGATGTCGGCTCTGGACCTTCTCTGTACGCATCTGCTCCCTGCCAATTCCACAGACGCGCTCTAATCACTGCCCTTCACCGCAGGGAATACGATTTCTATAACTTCAACACCAGCAGCAGTAACCTCACTGTCACTGTTTATGTCTCTCCTTCCCTGAACTCTCTTGGCTCCGATCGCCCTCTCCGCCTCGCTGTTCAACTCGACTCCCAGAATGCCCAGACCGCTCAACCTATCCCTAATGCTGACCCTGGAGCCCTTCCCTCCGCTTGGGATGGTGTTGACGGCTTCGTCGCCAACTCTATTGTCCCCGTTAACAGCACTTGGAATAATGTCAATGCTGGTGCTCACACCCTCAAGATCTGGATGGTCGAGCCTACTGTCGTCGTTCAGAAGATTGTCATTGGTAAGCTATTTTTCTGTTGTTGAAATTGGAATACAACCGATGTTGGGTTGTAGATGCTGGAGACCTTCGTCCTAGCTACCTTGGCCCTCCTGAGAGTGTCCAGGTCTAATTGATGGCGGATTGTCTACATAATCAAGATAAAATTGCTTAATTTACTGGGTTATCTGACATTGAGTCTCTACCCCGCTTCTATTCTACATGTGTTTCCTGTCTATATGCATGACGTTGCGTAAATGTGACCATGGAACAAGTATATATTTATGTAATTGATACATCTCCTCATCATAACCTCCGAAAGAGTGCATGGAGTTCTGAGGATGAAAGTGTTGAATCGCCTATTCGAGTCTTGGCTCCTTCGAGCCATTGGCGTAATGGGGCCTTTTGGAGATCTGATACTCGCCCATTGCAAGTTACAATGTAGGTGTACAGCAGACTCATGGTGAGGCAATTAGTTGACTTAGCTATCAAAGAGTGATATCAAACTTACTGGAGCGCCTTTTCCTCGAAATCAGTATCTGGCTCAGTCTGATCCCCGTCCTCTCCGTAAGGTAGAGGATCTATCAGAGCAGAAACGACGGCATCAGCGATCGCGTGCTCGTCAAATGCAGCCCGGACAATCTTCGAGGTATCATTTCGGCTGGGATCCTTGAGGTGCGCAGCGTGTGAGTTCGCGTGAATCGGCTGTGGGTTGTTGGGTCTCGGCTCGTCGACGGTATGTAGTGAAGGACCCGTCGTTGTAGAGGACTGCTGATAGGATGGATTGGGTGACTGCGACGTGGTTGGGTCCAGAGCGGGTGTCAGAAGGGCATTGAGCAGGAAGACAACTTTTCTGCGGACAGCAATCTCTGGGTCTAGTGAGATAGGGGGATGATTGAGCATTCTGATTACGTTGTTGGCATAACAGAACAAGAGCTTACCTTTCAGCGCCTCCCGAAGCTTGGACCACCCATCGACCTCAGGGGAGCCGAGAGCGGCGACTGCAGGTGCATTGTGCTTTAGTAGTCCTGAGAGGGTATAAATTGCTTTCGACCGTGCCGCGAGGGTTGAAGATGGAGATGGCGTAAGGAACGCTAAGAGGGTGGGTAGAGGGTTTCGGGAGAGATACTGAATGTGATATCTCAGAGTTTCCCTAATTGGTTGTTGTGGAATGGAAACGTACCTCATCCTGAGCTGCTGGATTGTTCTGTATGGCGGTGCCGATGATCCAAAGCACTTGGACCTTGATATCAACAGATGAATCCTCAGAGGTCAGAAGAGACAACAGCGGGTCCCAAAGACGGAGCTTTGCCAGATCTGGTACATGTTGTCAGACATTGAAGTGAATCGCTCAGAGATATGCGTGTACCATTGGCATTATCGATTTGCTCGACAAGCTATGTATTCAAGTGGTGATGTCAGTTTCCATCGGCCCTGAACCGGAAGAACCGTAGACTCACCATCTCCAAGTGATCGAGCGCAGCCAGCCGATCATCCTCACTTTTCGTCGCGTCTGTCGCAACGGCTATGTCTTCTTTCATCTGCTCCGCATCAGGCTTCCCTAGAATCAAGTCAATGATTTCTGGGTCTATTTTCTGGCGTGCAGCAGGTGGTTTGTCGCTAGCGGCTGAATCGAAGGGCGTTGAGTGCTCCAAAGACCATCGGAGTATGGACTGCATGACGGAGATGTACAAGAGAGAAGGAGTTGTCGCGGTGGTGTTCTGCTATGGACATTTATGAGGAACTATGTTTGTCAAAGGTCTGGTATGTTGGGAAGGTACTCGAATGATGTGGAAGTGATCATGTGACTTCCAATCATGGGCTCTGCTCGGTTACGACATGGTTTTCATAGGTTTTCATGCTAGCCATCGCTCCTCCTCTGCACCTAAGTACAAACCAGAGGTCTCTCAACATACTTGACAACCCTTCCATTTCTTCGCTCAACCATGCTTACAGCCATTTTTGAAAACAGAGGTAGTTAGAACCTCAGCCAATACAAGACGTCAGAACGAGTTAGAAAACGAGGCTTTTGTTGTACATACGCATAAGCAAACACTTCAGAACTAGGTCAATTACCGCACGCAACTCGAGTCGAAACGTGAATACCTTGTCGTCCTGCAACGCTAAACGAAGAGTTCACTCCCTTGACCAACACCCATTCAAGAAGGCGGCACTGATACGAACACGGGACCCCAATTGCGACAGTAGACAATACATGGTGAATGCTTGTTGGTGTGAACGGCTGAGAACGGCTATAAACGGACTAGGAAGCTCAAAATAGTCACTGCCGTGATAAACTTTTCTTCTCGACCACTCCAACGGGACGGAGAAGTGCCACGTCCTCGGAGAGACACAAGCTCAAGAAAGAATGGGACATATGGGCACACAAACTACACCGAAGCGCTCTTTGGACGCTTTGAACACCCACGAGACAGAAAGTACAGCCCATGCGCGCGCAGCGTATAACAGAGAGAATGAAGGCTGTGATTGACACTCAGACACTCCAGTCAAGTCCCCGCAAAGGCGGCACCAAATCCGAAAAGTCCTACACTGACCAAACGTGTCTAAATCTAGTCTGTATTCTTTGACTGGATATGGAACCAAGTGGCAGAAAGCACAGCACGTTCGTCAACCTGCTTCACTGAATGTCGCCGAAAACGATGCCAAACGTCCGGTGCGGGGTTCCGATACTAAAACAGACTCACCATGAATCAAGCCGCCCTGGAATGTCGCAGACCAAGGGCAAACGCAAGCTGACCACAGGCGATACGGTATCGGGCGGTCCCTCAATTTCCGAGCGCAGACGTACAGCTCTAGAGACCTTTGAACCACCATTCCAAAATCAGTCAACTGATATGTTATTCCTCACTCCTACCTAGCTCAATTCCGCCTCTCGCTTCGTTCTCAGAACGAAGGCCATGACCTGCCTGCTGCCTCGAGCTCAACTTCAAGTATGGACTCAAGCCCTGCTATGGTCGTGAGGTCGGAAATGCTCAAAAAATGCGGTATCCCACGAGTTCTGGTCTGGATCGGTCTGGATCTGGCAAGGACTCAACTAAATGCGTTACGCACAGATCAGCATAGGGTAACGCAGCAAGGCGGGTTCTTCCAAACCGCACACAATATAGCCTTCAGTAGAATCCCAGCATGATTTATCCCCAGAGTGACCGCTATCGGGAGGGTGGGTTGATTACATCTGATCTATTAAAGCTTAGTCCTAACCCTACAATTGGCGTTGGAAGGGTTGGAAAAGCACATATTGCCCGGGGCCGAGTTTGACTCATCCAAAAGAGATCCCCCTCCTCGAGGTTATCCTGGCACACGTACGACCATCATCGAGAAGGTTCAGCAGTGGCTCATAGACCATGAATGGAAGAAGAAGCTTCTCTGGCTCCACGGACCTGCCGGCGTTGGAAAATCGTTCAAACTCTAGACTGAATCGAAGGCCTCACGATTAGGTGCAAGTCTGTTCTTTTCCCGGCCGAGTGGACGCACAATCCCAAACAAGTGGTTCCCACCATCGCTTACCAACTCGCTGTTCGAGACCTCTCCTATAGGGCGTACATCGGAGAAGTCATGGCGACGGACCCGAGATCACTCGACAAAGCAATAAACGAACAATTCCGCATCCTTATTATTGAACCTTTCACTCAAAATCATGTTGGTCGCTTGTCGGAAACCTGGTTGGTTACTCTGGATGGTTTGGACGAATGCGGCGAAGAAATTAGTGAACAAGATTGTCATACACAACCTGCTGGACGTCTAGTGACCGTTCGTAATGCGAAATCGTCCAACTTTGCTCTATAGTATCCAATGATGCCCCTTATCTAAGTCATCGCGAGTCGTCCAGAGCCACATTTGAAAGCAGTATCTTCCAACGACAGCATTAAAGCAAGTCTCTGGGAGGAGGGAGTCCCCGTTGACTCCGATGCGGCCTGCCGCGACGTCGAGAAATTTCTCCGCAGTGAATTCTCGAGAATTTCCAAAGTCTACCCTGAGCACATTACCAGTTCGTATGGCCCAGCAACGAGCATTTCCTCAAAGTCGCAAAAGCGTTGTCGGATCTTTTTGCATTTACAGATGTTGTCACCCGCTTCATTGACAATCCGTGGATCGGGAAAACCCTATTTCCCAGTTGGATATCCTGCCCTCCACTCTCTCAAAGTTGACCATATCCCCTGATGAGCGAAATCCGTTCGTTTCTCTCGACAGAATATACACCGAGATCCTATCCAAAATACCTCCCGATATGCTTCAAGCCGTGAAGAAGCTGATCGGAACTTGTATCGTCCTCGTGGACGGTTCAAGATTCAGACTTGCAACTTCTGGCATATGTGCATTGGCCTTGACACCACAAAGGATGTTGCTGTGGCGGCTCTCCGGCATCTACATTCTGTTCTTCGAATGCCTCAAGTCAAGAATATTGGTACAGGTCGCCCTCGTTCCTACCATGCTTCATTCCGGGACTATTTCGAGGATCCGTCAAGATCTCGTGAATATCATATTGTGAAGGAAACTACTGATATTAATTTCTTTTGGGTGTGTTCCGTTTCTCACAGGTTATGGTCTCCCATGCGTCGCCTTCCAAGGACTCGAACCAACATCCAATATTCACCCTTCATCTCCCTTCATTCTAGACGAAGCACAGAATGGCGCGACAGAATCACGTTCAGCAGCAAAGAACTTTCATGGTGTGCCACTCCCCTGGCCTGTGGAAGATCAAGATCCGGGCCTGATGTTGCTACTTGGCTGTGCAGGTTTGTCGTCAATGAGTCCTCACCTGGTGTTAAGTTGCGGCACTGCTGTACCAACATTTTCATTCCCAAAATTCGATTTTGGGAGTTTTTGGAGGCTGCGGCCCTGAGGAATGTGTTAATTCAATTTCTAAATCCCATGTATGCTAGTGTCTGCGGGCAATTCATGTCAAAAATACTACACTGTGTATGCTTGACATGTTTCATTTCTCATCTGCTCTACAGTGGGACGCCGAATTTGAAAAAAGAGGGTTTCTGAGCCACACTACTCTTGGATCTCTCATCATTAATCCAAATCTCAATGAGAAGTCAGTCAATGTGGTTTTGGATGGGTGTGGCAAAGTGTACATTCAACTAGACAATGTGAACCATTGCTGCTCCTTGAGTTCCATCTACTGATTGGTCTACTAAAGCCTTTTCTCGACTGCCTGCTGGAGGAGATTTCTGTGTACCAGAGGGTACTTAGCCATTTATCTCATTGCATTAGTGTCACCTCCAGACAGAAATTCTGATCATCAGATTCAAGGATTCAGAACCGGTTGCGGTGTGTGTGTGTGTGTGTATGAGGTGCAGGATTATTCTGGTCTTTGGGAAGGGTGCACTTTCTATATCATGGGCTCTGATTCTGACCACTCCCAGAATAGAGGATCCTCAAGTGCTTTTCCCAGTAATGCAAGCTGTTCCTCCTAGAAAGCATTCAACACCCCCACATCCGAACAAAAACTATTTGACTGATCCCTGATGTCATCTGCAACATTCACTGGTTTAAGTCCTTCTTGTTAAGTACTGATCTTCGGAATCAAGTGTCCCATAGGAACAGGAACCCTTCAAAGCCACCTATAACCTGCACAAATACCACTCCCAACCAATCAACGAGCTACAATATTTCTATGACAGGATCCAAGGGTGCAGCATCACCAATTTCCGCTAGGGTGCATGGGATGCTTGATGGCATTACTACGTCTTTGATGCTGTCATAACGGCCTTAGCATATCTGCAAAAATTGGGCTCGTCTTATCACCTTCCTCTGGTCATTTGCCAAGGGTTCAGATTGGGACATTGGGTTGGCCACCGAACAAGTCAAGTGGTGGTTTGATGCCTTTATAGGAAGCCAAGATAGCAGCATCAGATTTTGTTGCATTAGTGCAAATCACTATTCTGCGGTCAAGAGGCCGTTTAGTTAGAGTGCGCTCGAGAAGTTGAGACAGGGCCGCTTGTAGAAACTATATTCAGGGCTAGCCAATATGTTTCCGAAAAGGCATGAAGAACTCCCCTTTATTTGTCCAATTATGTAGCAGTCAACATACATTACTACTGCACTCCAAGAGAACCTTCAAGTTGCTCACTTTCGACGCAGTAATGTTTACCTAGGTGGGGTCTAGAGCCATATTACCATGTCCACCTTCAAAGATGCCATAATTCACTTCCAGTTCATGTTTCACACTTGATCCTCAAAACTGAAACCAACATAGACAACCCTAACGAGGTGGAGAGAAGGTTAGACCATCCTGCCTGTGTTAAGCACAAATGGAGTGCATCAAGTTTGGCCTGGACCAATTGAAGGAGAACATGATGATTGGAATGTGCTGGGCTCTTTAAGGCACCTGTCCAAGAGATCGTTGGGTGGAAGTTACACAAAGTAAAATTGACATACCTCTGTTGCTAATCGATTCATCCTTGGTCAGCCGGGTCCTAATTTACAACTTTATATCATTTTCACTATCTTTATGGACCCAATAACATGCCTTGGCCTCATAGATGGTGTACTTGCGACGCTTGGTCCGGTATAGAAACGTCGTTTGAATCACGCTATGATTGTACTAACAGCAATTCATCCAACTACCTGCAAGTCCAAGCAAGATATGACCTCGTGCGTATTTTAATCTTATTCTTTCTTCTAAGAACCCTGTCAACTTGCAGTGCTAGGATACTCATGGAAGTCAGAGGTCTGGTCTACGTGATCTACAACCTCTGTTCTTCGGGTCGCGTCAAGGTACGCCATGCTTTACTAAATAAGAGACTGAGATGTGCAGCGGGCAAGAAGCGGTCTATTCAACACTTCCGAGGTGATAGATGAAAGATCAGATATTGAGCAAGTTACTGATGTACATCGTAGGTAACTAAAATAAGTATAGCATGTCAGCCAAGACCATTATTCCAGTTGTCCAGAGATTTGATGAAAACCATGGTCAGGAGTGTGTGAAGGGAAATGCACAATCTATGATATTCTACAGAATTTTAATTTTCAAGTCCACCTTCTCTGTTTACGAGCTGTTGTCCTGGACAGCTTGGTTGCCTATCCTTCATTGATGCTCTACAGTTAGTGAGGCTGTCAATGCATCTGCCTAATTACCTGCCTCCCCTGCTGTGCCAATATCTCATTATGCACTGAACTCCAATCTCCTGTTTCCTGCACTGAATACTAAGCTTGGAATTTCCGCAACTGCACCATTGTTCATGCTACTACTTTTCCAACTGGCGCGAGGGTTACCTCCTGCCTTTCCAGATGTCTGTGGGACAAAAACATTGAGTAGTGCAGGACAACTGCATGAAGGACGGAGGCGGTAGGGGATGGTTGCAGGGTGAGAGGGATTAGAGGGGTATAGGGCATTCAGAGTGTGGCTCCGTGGTCTGTATCAGTTATACCCAAAGGTTGCATTCGAGGGTGGATTCTCGAAGGTGCCAAGGAAAGATGCTGAGGTATCAGACATCTCTGTGAGGACAAGGATGGAGCCTTCGAAGCCATAGTTAGGCACATCCGGGCGTCACGAAGATGTGGTAGCGTCTTCATCTTCTTCATTCAGGTAGATACGAGAATACATCCATGTTACGAGGACAAGGAGGTTGCACATCACTAAATAGATGGCAACCTGAAATTTTTGTGAAGTGAGGATATCAATGCCAGCCTTCGAGTGACACCTTCAAGGATGGCACTAACCTCAATTTGGGCAAAGACGGCAATCCATGGGCCCATTTGCTTAAAAATGAGTACACTACGCACAATACTTGTTGTTATCAGCAGAACGTTACTCGCAAAAACTGAGAATATCAGGATTCGTCATTTGCGACTGAGTTTTGCGCCCCAGAGCAGATACACTAGTGAGCATATCAACCACATATTAGCTACCAGACTTGCTAGTACCAGGAAATAATCTTCTGAGGGTCTTTACAAGGATGAGCATGGTAATAACACTTACTGCAGAGCTCCAGGATTCCAATCATCTTTGAAATGTGACACCTAGCTATATCCACATTGACCGAACTTCCTCCACAGATGAAGAGTGTCTGTATGAGTAGCCCGATCCATATCAACACAAAGATCGCTGACACGCCTTTAGCTATATGACATCCTGGCCCGGAAGGAGCCAACCGAACGATACTGACAGTGATACTGAGTCTTGCCCCCCAAAGTGTTGATGTGAAGGCGGCAAGTGAAATCCGGCAAAGGATGTTCGCCGTGTGAGCGTCAGTTTCTTGCACTAAATGAAAAAGAGCGACATAAGTCAACAATCCAGTTTGATTTATTGTGATTTTATGATTGATTGAGAGCAAGATGATTCCTCACCTTAGAGTCTCAAGCCTCGAAAAAGAACAGATTAATGAAACCAGATGCCCGCACCTTTACGTATGCCATATGCGACCACTGTCGTACATTCGCATAACAGAGCGATGACTGCCCAGAAGTCATCCCACCACAGGCGACATGTACGCTTGCAGTAAATGAGTCGAGTTATGCATGCAAGTATCACAAGCGCGTGAACAGGGACGAGAATGACTGGTTGCCATGAGGGTGAGCAACCAACAACAAACTGAATATGATTCAAGATTCACGTACTTTTAGCCCCATCCCAGCAGGAGAGTGCCATAGGCAAGATGACTGTTATGTTATGGAGGAGATGAAATAAGCGTGGTACACGGGACTGAGAGGAGGATGCTGTTTCTGATAGTCCGCTCGTTCGTAGTTGAACGCAAGGCTCATGAAATAGTACTGCGGTACCTTGGCGATGCATCCATGAAGAGTTAGAGGTATATGAAAGAGAATCACGAATAAAGGTCAATGAGATGGAGGTCAGAAAGAAAGAAGACTGAGTAAATCCCGAAGGCCTGCTAGGAGTGCGATTGTACGAGAAGCCAGGGGAAAACATCAACGCAGGACCCAGGTGTAATATAAACTTGTAGGTCGTAGTGTCCAAACGGTGAGCTGAGAAGTGATCGAAGGCTACTCGCTAGAATGGTGATGTAAGGTTCAGAAGCATGGAGACCATCTGTTGAATTTGACCGGAGAGCCCATCGCTGTCTTATTCATTTTCTCAATATTTAGGAGTTTGTTCTGCCCTTTTTCAAGTGAAATTCCAGACTTCATCGAAGGCAACTTATCTTTTCCAGGGTCAACTTCGACTGGATGTTGAATTAACGGAGGCGTCAGTGAATTACCCTCTAGACATGATTGGTTTGTAGCTGTTGCTTGAGCTCACTCTAGATGACTCTGACGATTAGGAGCAATGGAACTTGTGATGATGTACGTTCCCGCATTGCATTCTCGACTACAGCGTGCTTACAAAACACTCGCTGAGTACGAAAAAGTTCGTGATCAGCAACAAAAGGTACAATGACGAAGACATGATTCATCTCGGAGTTAGAATCACATATCTAACAGCACAATGATAAACACTAATGTTCAGGTATGATGGCTAGACCCATTGGACCTTCTGTTCCTTCATATCCCTGAATCCAGATTACCATGGCCAGTACCATAACATCTGGCCGTCCTCGGGATTTTCACAGACTTTGAACCAGTCTAGGATCTGAGCCTCAACAAGTCCAAATTAGACACACCCCACGGACCTGCCCTGTCCGATTCGAAGCTGCAGCAGCGACTGTGGCGGTGATCAGAGGGACTACAAGACCACCGGCGGTCATGCACACTCTTGGCCTTATACAATCAATTTGATCAACTCTGTCATAACTCATACCTGTTGTAACCCATAATGTTCTCCAGGTACCGAGTGGGATTCTTTGTGTTTTATTGCTAAGCTGGTTCTTTGACTTCCGTCACATTCACTACCATGGTGGAATGATCTGCATTTGATCCCACCTGGGTTGCTCCATTCTTATCCACAGGATCACGTTCATTCCATTCACGACAAACGTGAGCTTGATGGTTGTCGCTCTAAGTGTATGTACAAAACAATGACGACATCAATATCGAGGCACGCATTTGCATCAAAATCTGAGAGAGAGCTGAGAAGATGTAGTTTACTACAAACACATGCGCTGGGACATTCTTTACGTCGGCGCTAAACCTTCTAGTAGCCTGCAGTCCAATGTTTAACTCCCCTCTTCGTCCCCAGCTAAGTAGCCCCTAGCCAAATAACTTCACAACTCAACCATGGACGGACATTCTGAAGCAGTGGTGCAAGTACATATGGACTCACATCATATGGCATTTGGTACTATCACGGCATCTACACACCTTGAATCTTCATTGATAACACATGCATACTTTTGAAGAGATGAAGCTGCGGGTTCAACGATAAAAGGGAAGGTGCGACTGCTTCCATCAGTCATGGGGCTCCGAGACCAGAATCCAGGGAATCACTGAACCCGACGACAAGAATGGGAGTATGTGGGACTCGAGGAAGAGAGAGAAGACAAGGAACGATGAGGGCGACGTTGGAATGAGCTCGAAAACTTTTCAGACGAGAGAAATGCTAGGGAATGGGCGTCCGAAGACTGGGTATTAGCTGCCAAGTTCATGAGACTCGACTGTACTTATACTGTCTACCACTATCGTCCGGTCTCTACATCCACCTCGAAATAACTTATATCTTCGTCGCACGACTGTGGGTCTCTATACTACGGGTCCCGGAGCAAAGGGAGGCGAATTAGATGATGGTCTAAGGGAATGTATCTGCTAATTCTTGTGTTTTAGTATATAGGAAAATGGATAAGGTACTGGGGAATGGTCTCATAATTCGGGCATGGAAACGACGAGCGAACTAGGTTATTCAGAAACAGAACTAGAGTATGGAGAGAAGCGAGCAAGGCTAAGGGAGTCGATTGCAGAATTGGCAAGAACGCCGGTAGTGTGAACTGCCTAGGGGATGACGAGATTGTCGTGGGTCCACAACTTAGTGGGATCGGCTGCCTTTTTGTATGCAGCCGATCTACGGTCTCCACACTTTATCTTTCGATGGCAAAATTCACAACAAATCTACTTATAAATTTCAGCGACCGCATCCTCCCGCTGGTAAGCAAACACCACACTTTGATTTTGATCTAGACCGATGATTCCGTTATATCACGAGAATAAACAGGTGTATAAAAAGACAGTACACTGATTAGATCCTTCCCAAGTAGATTTTTAAATCGACGACTTTATAATCAAATATTACGCTGTGCTCGGACTTGCACTATCGATAGGAAGACGAGGAGTTGGTGTATGCTATATTAACTGATATTTTGGAATCCATAATGGTGTGAGGGATACTTGTTACAACCGATTGCCTTCCCTCGACCTCACTGGCCAGGTTTGGAGCACTCACAACCCATTTTCCCTTCTACCAAAACTCACTGACCAGACAGACACGGACTGAACCTCCCCCTTTACATTAAGGTTATCTCAAGAAACAACCATGGCAGGGGCAACATCACGTATGGTTAGGTTGATGGCGTCAGCATCAGGAGTCCACAAAAGAATTAGGACGGTGCACCAAGGTGTGTATTTGTGACAGTCTCGCCCGTGCCTTGGGTAGCAGAAACAGAGCATTGTACCACATTGATTTCATGGGGAAGTGAGAATAGTGGCAAGATTACGATGAGCCCAAGTGTAGAAGTGTATAGGTAGCAACTACACCCAGCCTTCTATGCGTTCTGCATTCAACCCCCCGAGTCCTGCTCGCTTGAACAAGCTCAATTTCCAACTACTCTGTGGAGCGAATTACACCAGTGTAATGATTATATAGTATAGTTGTTCCAGTTGTCAAAAATAAACTGAAGTAAGTCACAATGGGCGTAAGGCATTCACAGCAATCATGCGGCGTCTGCATGGCCACACTCAAGAAGGTGGAATGACTGAGTCGCAGGTCGTGGAAATGCTTCTACTTGAGTGGAAGCACTGGACCGCCAACAATAGAGAGATAGATCTCACCTGGGAGGACCCAGGCCACCGTTAGGGGAAAGCCGACAAAATCACCCTCGAGTAATCAAAGGGAATGCGTGAATTAGAGCAAGCACAGACAGAGCAATTTCCTCCCCATCAATTGACTCAGACCTGTAAAGGGATGGCTGTTCTTTTCTTATGTTGTCTCGATATTTAGTATTCAGTGGGGGAATCGAGGCATGATATTCGAGACCCCAGATGAGACGAGGGATATGCTCAGTATGCTATCTTTGGGTAAAGGCTTGGCGTGAGGCAGACTTTATGGCTGCCATTGCCACTTTACCCCCGCCCACTATGGCTGAAGTGACAGGCACCAGAGTTCTGGTAGCGATCCCATTCCCAATTGAGGTTAATAGTACCATTGATTCTTTGATGGAATCGATCTGACGAAAATCATTTAAGCTGCAACCCCTCAACTGCGAGGTCTACTTGTTTTCCTTGTGGCTAATACCAGGAGCAGATAATAATCCTTGAAAAGGTGAGCGCGAGTGTGACAACACGAGTCGGGTCCTTGATCTTAGGAGTGGGATAGTTCGTCGATGCATTAGTCAGTTGACCTCCCAGGGCTACATATACCAGGTTTGGCCTCGGGAAGTGCACATCTACACGAGATCCACATAAGAACCACGACTAAAAACATTCAGTGCCAAGCCGTAGTAGGTCACAGGACTGGATGAAAACGACCGGGATAGTTGGTACTGTCCATAACCAAATTCCTTGTGCTCTGTCGGGCTTCCCTCGCAAGCTCAGCAAGTTTCTTCAAGGACTCCGAGTCGATGACAAGGTTGGGATTCGTTCAAAATGATCGATAATCGGTCGTCGTAACCCCTTTGAACACCATTCCTCGTCGCTTCTTCCACCGGAGATAGACGCTAGTGGTGGCTTCTTGACATCGAAGTACCAGGCGGCAGTATGATCAATTCAATTCAATGGAATCAATACCGATTCTTTCGGTTCATCGCTGGTAATTTTATCGCCGTGATTGAGCGCCCGGGGAAAACCCACGTGGATCTACGAGATAATAAACAAAAATTGTTGAATTTGATTCACGGAGCCTTGCGAGCCAAAGGCCTCAAAGCCAGGTGGTGGAGTGCGAGGTTCACACACCGGGCTATTCTCAGACATCAGTGACAGAGTTTTGTCCTTGCTTCTTTTATAGCACGGTCAGACCTTAAGCAAGTAGCTCCAGCAAGTTCTAGGGACCCCACCGTGGAAACAGCTACCACACGACCCTTTATCTCTTACTGGCTTGAGGAGAGAGCGCGGCCCATGTTTGACTGTTCATCAGTGTTTCTCCGTATATCGTCATCTGTTTGCGACATATTACCTACCTCGCTTTGCTACTGTATAGCCCCCCCTACTCACGAGGGGGCACGAGCGTTTGCCGCAGCTGTTTTGTAGACGGGAACGTACTTAGCTTTCTCCTTGGCTTCGCACATACCGAGTTCTTTGACAGCTCCTTCAAACCTGGTGCCAATCCTCCCTCCCGAAAGTAGCACCTAGCTTCATTCCCACTCTAGTCCCTTTACCAACAGGGTTTCTCCTCTTCTCTCTGACTCTGACCGACAAGAATGCAGGGGAGACAGTCGGGGGACACATCACCGACCAGCCCAGAGTCCGGGAACGAAACCCGGCATGTCGACATTCCTCTCAGAATTCAAGCTCACTATGAATTGGAGTTTGAGAACCCTTGGAGCGTATATGCGCGCAAGTTGTACGCGGACGCCGAACGAATGGGGTCGCTGTCCAGAAGTCGCGAGCTGGGGAGTGCCGGAAATAGCAACGGTTCTGGTCATCGATCAACCCCCTGCTCAACTTCCCACCACCACCACACCTCACACGCACAACCAAGCACAACAACCGCAGCCAGCTCCTCACCGTCTCCTCCGCGCTCCAGTACTCGTGGTGTATACACCAACGCTCCCCTTCAGACCAGTCCCGAACGCGAGAGGCGCAAAAGTCGAGAAGAAGTTACTTTACTTCGTAGAGTACCCGAAGACGGCTGTGCCATGGAGTTCCACCCATCATCAATTTCTCAAGCACATAGTCGACAGAACGAAGATCAAGAAGACATCGAATATGACCGTCTCCGGCGATTCACTACCGCGGCGGCCGAGCTTTCACCCCGCTACTTCGACAGTCCTATTTTGGCTACGGAGGATTATGACGAAGAGGAGGAAGAGCAATGGATATTGGATGAAGAACTCGCACGTCAAGGGCTATACCGAGGTGCGTTGTGCATTCCAATTAGTTGCGCGTCTATCAACGACTTATCCCATTGTAAAATTGGAACAGGCTCCTATCGCAGGCTTATGGGTTTGTACACTCTGACACCAATCTTTACCCTCCTCGTCTTCCTTGCTCTCGCCTACCTCCCTATAATTGCCTACCCTCTACCATCAAACTCAACACCGCCCGGTTCCCATCCCTGTATACCGTATCTTCCATTCCCCACACCCGAAATTCTCACAGCAGCCGCTTTCTGGGCCCTCTCATACCTCCTCAACTCATCAACATTCTTCTTCTTCTCATCCATCCTCTCACCCCTCTTCGCTCTCTCCACAAGTTCCCTTTTCCAGAGTATCGTTGGTATCGTCCTCCGGCTGGCCGTCATACCAATCTTACACATTGCGCGACACGCGGTGTTTGACCGCCCGACATGGCGTGACATTGCATTCCGTCGGGTATGGTGGGTGGCGCTGGGTTGGGCAGCGGCAGAGGCGACTGTTGGGATCAAACAAGGTTATGAGGGGATTGCGCTCTACCGAGATATTCTCGTTAGTGTCAGGCGCGTGTCGTCGACCCCTACGAACCATAGCTTGAAGTGGAGCAGTGTTCGGATGTCAGGATATGGCAGCGTCAGCCATGAAAGTTCAGGAGGGCGCGAGACTCCCCGCCGAACACTGTCCAACGAGGGAAATATGGCAGACGTTGAGGGACAACCTCTCCTCGAGCGCCGGCGCAGTAGTATCAACAGTATCACTACTCAAAGTGCAAAGGATGCCCTTGAAGAAGAGGTGGACCGGGACGTTGACGAGTTGATTGCTTTGCGGGGAAGGGAAGAACTCGAGGATCTATATGGCATGCCATTCATTGTGAGTCCCGTCTTCAGCCCCAATTGCTCAAATCCTTTACATCCATTTCTATAGCATATCCCTGTTTTCATTTCCTGTCTACACCGACTTAATTCAGCTCTATTTGTATTGGGCTCGACTTTGCTCCTTACCGCCGCGTATATGCGCTCCGATTTCTCCCTGAAACCCCTACCCCAATTCTTTAGCCTGATATACGGGTCTTCGGTCGAGGCCCAACACCGGGATTGGACAAGACCACACGGGAATACTCAGTTATTCATAACGTTCCCTGTTGTGGTGGTGCTCCAGTGGTTCCTTGCACTTCTGCATACACCTTATGTCTTGCCCCGTGTAGGCGTGCAAACCTTTGTTTATGTTGGCTTCATGATTTCGCTCGGAGTCTTCTTTGCGGGCTTGAGCGTGTGGGAAGGCATTGTCTAGGCATGGTTTATTGAAGGGCCTTGACTTTGTTTGGTTTTCTCTTTCCTTTTTTTTTTCTTTGCATTTGGGTTGTCTCCTGCTAGCCTCTGCGATTCAACTTGCTCCGCTTTTTGACGTTTTCTTGAGGTTTGTATCAATCAGTTGCAATTGTAACTGAAGCAAAAAAGGACGCATGTAATCGTAGCTTGCTTTGTTGACCAAAATGTCCATTCGATACGACAATTGCAATTGAAACGTGCGCAGTGTTTGCAATTTTGACGATCGATTTCGGGATCGATTCATATTGGGTGATGGAAGAGATGTGTTGAAGCAGTGTTGTGCAAGCCAATGGCTAAGCAAATTGGCTTGATAGCTTAGCCAAGTTGTGATGGCTTTGCTCGGTCACGCAACTTACAGTTAGCCACAGAAGCGAGATCTCCCATGAGACCTCCCACAGGTCACCCATAGTATATCGTGCTCGCCCCGATGTGTGTTTCACTGTATTCATTACTGTAGCACCTTGTATCATCAGAGAGGACCGTAATAAACATTTAGAGGGAAAGGTAAAGCTTTCAAACACCAAAAATAGTGCGTAGAAATGTCTGCGTTCACATAAGACGGGTGGGTGATGTCAAAGTTCCTGCGGTCTTCGCGAAGCCATTGAGCCATTGGTTAGCCATTACAATTTGCTAGCCAATTGGCGTTCGCTTGGCAAGTTTTGCTATTGGCTGCTCACCACTGGTTGAAAGGGCCGTGCAAGCCAAGTTGATTCCTGAGTACGGATGTCATACCCTGTTTCCCCATAAAACTGTCATGTATTCGATGCGTTGGGAAACTCAGGTTCAGGGCTTCCAGGTTCACATATCAACCGATCTAAAGTTCTTGTCCGCAATATGTATGCGTACATACGCACATATATGTAACCCGGTAACTCAAAGATAAAGGGTGTTTCTGACCTTGTTGTTACCGAGGGTATCCGGTACGAGAGCGGGAGCGTTTTTTTTTTTTCAAGTCAGCGCACGTCTGTAGCTGAATAATGAGATTTGTAGGATATTGTAAACACATTCCGAGGTAGACTGGACAGTATTACCTTGGCTTAGGTGCTCTCGTGGGAGTTCAGCTTTTCAAGATGCAACAGTAGAGTCTAGAGTTCGGTTCCTGGAGTTCAGCTTCCCACCTGACATTGGAATTTTTATAGGAAAATCCCTCACGACTCAAGGCGCCCACGGAAGGTGATCCCACTGATGGCAACAACATCCTTCATCTTGTGTTTCCTTTGTTGTGAGTGAGATCAATGGACAGGACAACGGCATCGCCCTGTGCCGTAGGAGTACTCCTTGAGGTAGACGTTTGTGGTTTAGATTAGAGCATCAAAAAAATTACAGTAGAAGCCGGTGGTGATCTGCTTGTCGAGGTTATGTTGAAGATATAAGTAAGGATGGTGGAGATTTTGAAGAAAGAGAACAGTGTGTGTATATGCAGCCCTGTCTTCAGTGAACTTTCAGTGAGAACTGAATTGAAACTGAATTACTCCACTTCCAGAATCGTTACATGTACACTCCAGCGACTCGATGGGGCTTGAGGTAGGTGGATACCCCTGTTGCTTTTCGTAAGTGATGCATGGGAACTCTGCTACTCAAGGCGTAATACAATAGCAGCACATATTCTATATCATCCAAGCGACCTCATCGGACATTTCGAATTAATGGGATAAGTAATGGTGGATTCTTGAGAACTTCCAGGCTGGATGTCAATCACCTTCCAGAGACAGGGGAGTGGTGGCACCGTTGTATCATAACTCGGAAGTCATTCATTGGTTAATCGATTACGGGTTGGTCGAGCCAGACTCTGGCGCGAGAAAGAACTATTTTGACCTATTGGTGCCTTGAGTTATATATATCCTGCATAGCCCCTATCACGCAGCTTTGACAACGCCAAAATGGCTACTCCGTTGGTCCAGGTCATAATACAGTAATGTTCTACAAGAACTACTCCCTGGGGCATGTGCCCCATATGAAAGATAGCATGAAAGGCAGAAGACTGAATGCATGTGGGGTCAGGCGGTGAAGGCGGGTTCATCGGGGAAGACTATATATGTTACTGCTGCGGGAATAGGTGTTCCTATCGCATTTTCAGCCATGGCAGCAAGTATGGGCCACAATAACAGGGTATATTCTTGGAGGGCATTATACTGAGCCGAATCTCAGTACTTTTCTACTAATGTCCTGACTTGGGTTATACGTAAATCGACCGCCGAGAATCAAGCTTCTAGATACCTACCAGAATCTTGCATCATGATGGAGAAAGTGCACATATATCCAATTCCTGGGTGGCTTGTACGCTACTGCGACCGAGTTTGGCGAGCCTATCCTAGCCGAAGCGGAGGACCCCAAGCAACTTCAGGTCGTCAGTATCGTCGTAATCCCCTCCAGCTGTGAATACCCACTTATTGGTGTCCAATCTAGTGGGAAGTCCGCCGCAACGACAACGGCAAGTATATCATAACCCAACCTGGGTTCCAGAGCAAGCTGGCTGGGATTGGCCCCGTCCTCATGGGATGGAGCCTTGCCAATCCGTCTGAAAGATTTCCGGGCGGGAATATTTTGTTCAAGGTCAACTATGCGGAGTTCGAGATTGAACCCGTTGGAGAAGGAGAGAACTTGATGTATAGGTACGTGCACACTTCACAGGTCCTCTTTCCCCGAATTCTGAGATATTGATTCCATTTTAGTATAAAAGTTCCTAACTGGGAGGGTATACACGGTGCTACTTTGAATCCCGAGTTCTACGTGACTGAACGTGATCACGTAGTAAGTCACTGGCTTCCCATGTAGAAGGCTAGCTAATCAATTCTTTTAAACCAGCTTATGAGCCTAGCGTTTTGGCCTGGTCTCCGCTCCAGCCGCCCCCACCCTCATTGGGAATTCATTCCAGTGGAGAGGAAGTAAAACAACAGATGTCAAGAAAGTATTGATCTCAACTTGTACGAAAGTTTCTATTTGTTAAGTCTTGTAAACTTTGGTGTTGGATGTATGATAATGAATGGAGTGAATATATGAACCCTCGTTATGGTCTTCAGAAGTCCTGCGAATCATCGGAAGTTTGCATCGGAGAACAAAGAATAAGGTATATCTATACTGCACCGTGGCATCGTCGTAGTGACCATGTCATTGGGTATGGCGCCCGTCCAGAGTAAAGCTCAAGGATACATACGCGCCATATAGCCCTAACTACGTCGTCAACACAATGACACTGTAGCCCAAACCGCTTCCATGGATACCGAAAACACTAGGTTAACGAGGGGATTTAGGGTGCAGTGCTCGAGATATCCAAAATTGCTTTAAGTGAATGGTAGGTGGCGGGTGCATGAAAGGAGGAAGGATCAACATCTATGTTCGTCCGGAGTCAGCAAGGCGAGTCTTCTGCTCAATTTACGACAGAATAGAAATCGACTAGGAGGACACTTCACAGGGTTTTCATAGTACTGCTACTAGCAGCCAAACTTGACAAAACAACAAATCTTCGAAGTTGGAGAAAAAGGAGTTGTGAATTTATTCGAGGAAGAAGAAAGCTAGAATTGGTGACCCGCTCCTCGAACCCCATTCCAATCAAAATTGTGTCAAACACAGGTAGTTGCACCGTAGCGCAGAGTCTTTAACACTAGCATAAAAGAAACGGGAACAGTGCATGCGGCACCATTTACATTTTCGACGAGACTCAAGATCCCCCACGTTGAGACTTTGAATTTTAATAAACGACTGCCAAATGTGATTACTTCTGTTTTTACTACACTTGCTTATGTTGTTGTTTTCGTTGCTTCCTTCCTCGGTTGTATGTCATCCACTGAGGCATAAGTGTTTTATACTGTATCGTATGCTGGACTATAGGAGCTCATCCCCACACACTACCAGTAGACATAAAATTATGAATGGTGGGCTGAGAGAAATGGACTATCGTGAAGTCTGCCATTACCCAGGAAACGGAGCTTGGGCCTGGCCCCGAGTGCTGAGAACTTGGGAACGGGACGTGTAGGATAGGTAGGCGAATGGACTGGGAGAATAGCATGAAGACCCGGGTACTCAGATTATGGACCATAAACGAGGTAGCAAGTGCGGGAGGGTCCGATATACTGAAGCAACCAAAACAGTAGTATGAATGCGAAAGGGAAGCACCAAGAAGAATTATAATCAGTAATTTCCGTATCTAACAAGTGAGTGCAATGTTCATGTGAACCAGGTGCATTGGAATGACAATGTCTCAGAATGTAACTACCTGCTTCATTAACTGTAGGAATACGTCATTATTCATGTATAAAGCTATTATGACATCATTGCAGTCTCAGGTCCAAAATAAACTCATTAATGAATGATAACTTCCGCCGCATGTTTCTCTGTCCGCCTAGTTGGTCCACGTGCAACTGCTTCCAGCTAGCTCCTCATAACAACGCATTACCTTCATGGACTCTGGGATAACAGAATAATGAAGGCATATGTGTTCCATCGACCCAGGAAACGCGCCAGCACGAACCAGCGGCGTGTCCGCCAAGTGAAGGTTGCATTGCTCCCGCTCAGAGGTCGAGCGATATTCATTCACAAACGCGAGGTCTTCTAATAGAACCAGCTTTCATTTATTCGGTCCCCCACTACCTTCATGAGGAGCTCGAAGACGGTGACCAGCCCAAGGATCATTCCAATTCATCACGGTGCTCGGTCAATATCACCTCTTCCTCGCCATGTCGCTTGGTCAATGTCACAGCTCTGGGCAAGGACATCTGTGCCCACCCGCCACGAGAACTACCGTGACATTCTTCGGGGAAGTCAGAGAACCGATAGCTAGCTTTGGACAATTCAATTCACAGTCCTTAATTAGGAGGCTTATTGTCCGTGCTCCTTTAAGTTCACCCAACTTGAGAGATTCCATCCGATATGACACATTGTCCAACTCGCGAAGTTCAAGAACGGTCCGATTCATCCTACACATTTTTCTTTAGTCGTCCTCGTGCACCTTCGTCGGCCATATCGAACAGAGCAGAATGAGCCAAGTTGATGAGACGGAAACCACTAGTTCCCAGCCCCAAGCATCCATACAACCCTGGAAGGAATGCTCAAAGACTTTCCTATGAAGGAGAACACTTACGAAAATCACACAATAGACCTTCTTGTGGGCTACACTTTGCCCAGAAGCTAGTCCTCAGCCACTTTAGGTCCCTCGAGTCAGTCCTTCAGATAAATGATGGTGGGTCGTCACTGGAGCCATTGAGTCCGGAATTCAGGGTTAATGTTTCCTGTTGCTATTGGGATAACTTGCATCCGGTTCGTCTTCCGTCCTCCATATCAGCAAAGTTTGAAGAAGATTATTGTGATGAACACCTGTCGTGGCGCCTGACACAGGTCACGCGTCATGTCAGGGTGGTATGGTCGCAAAAGATAATGGGTCTGGGTATGTGCGACTGTATCTTGAAGTGTCGGGGAGTGATACCCTTTGGTCACAAGAGGTTACGACCCCAGTGTTCAAGTTATTGCGCAAACAATATGTGCCACATAACCCTCGACTGACCGACTCCCGGCTCCTAGGAACGCGCCTTGTTATCTCAGCGTCATTTACAGCGTGGACAGTCCTGCTTCTCGTATACTTACGCATTACGCGAGCGAGTTTCATTGCCGCCTTGAAGATTCCACTGTTTAGTGTCAACAAAACCCCAACATCTCGAACTGTCTGTTCTATGAAGCTTGTCGCTGTGGATCCACTTTAGAGTAAGACACATATTATGAATAACCCGTGCAGAAAAGGAAATGTGAGACCTAGACAAACCTAGCTATCAACGATGACAAAAGCAGAGTGAGAACGAAGAACGAATAATGAGACAATAAACAGAGTGGTGGTAGTCGCTCGATATCATATCCAAGAAAGTATCAATAATTATCCACGCGCTTCCCTCAAATCCCTACTGGGCACATGGGCGCGCATGACCAGATAGCACTACTGACAGCCGCCGGACGGCCAACTACCTGGTCAAACCGTCGTGAAGTAACCGCACAACAACAATGGACACTAGGAGCGCGAGGTTTGACCACAAGCCATCACGAACAATCAACACAAATATAGAAACATAGACTCAAGTACCCACTGGCCCTGAAAGGCACGCGGATACTTAAGGTCCAACCATCAATCACGGAATGCCAGATCTCCAACATCCCGAATGTTCCTCATCCCCATATACAATCCCTGTCGTCCTCCTGACTGGGTGACCCGTTACCATATATAAACACCAGAATGTGCAATGTCGGGGCTTTCCCCACGCACGCCCTCCCTAAACCACGACTCACCGCAAGCATACAATCGTCCAACCAGATGACCGCTCCATAACAAACACGGTACCACGAACCACTGGCAACAGAGCAAGCGTCGACTTTTGTTCGTCCTTGGTTTGTCAAGACCTGAGCTTCCACCCATCTCCCTTCCTGCTTATCCTCCCAACCCCACCAGTTCCTTCTCGGACGACCAACCACAACGCCGTACTGCACACGATATCCTTAATCTCCTCAGCCGTCAATGTAAGTCCCTTGTACTCATCGCCCTGAGACGTCCCTCGAGTGAAGTCTCTAGCAGTTGATACAGGGTGTCCCACTTCTCCAAGCTCATTCACACCTCCTTGACCAGGTAAAAATCCGGGAAATCGCCGCCTGATGGTTAGTCGCTCGACCTCGAGGTCAGGCAGTGGGAAAGGCACTTTAAGCATGGCAACGACCTTCGGATGGTGGGGTGCCGGTGAGAGCGTTCCCACCTTCAATTTCAAAACCTCTTTTTCTCCACCCGCTTTCGTTGAATGTTTTGGGGGTCCGTCGCTCGTTGAGGATGTAGGAGCCGTACGACGGACTTTCAGCGTGCATACCCAGGGCGTTTCTGAATCTTCCGGATCGCTCTCCTCCCCGTCGTCCTTCCCATCTCCACCCATACCCTCTGGGCCAATCACCCCTGCACTAGTTGGTCGTTTCAACGATCTTCTCCGGGTTCTTTCCCCTCCTTCCTCCGATCCAACATCCCCGGCACCACTCCCGATACTCTGACTCGACTTTGCAGAGATCCTGCTCAAACGTTTATGCTCCGACATCTTACTCTCATGACTCGTTCTCTCCGTCTGTCCATCCTCTTCGTGCTCCTCACGACTTGCCCAATCAGCTGTCGCTGTCGCCGTGCTCTTCTGCTTCTTCACTCTTCCATTCCCTGTTTCATTCCTCTCCTTCCCGGGCCGACCGCGCCCACTTCCTTTCACCTTTCCCCTCTTCCACTCGAACCGGACCTCCACACCAGCACCAGGTTCTACCGTAGTCCCACTATCCTTAGCCTTCGGACCGAGACCCAGGAATCCTCCACCTCCCATTGTCGCGTTTAAGAATAGCATATTGTTCTCGTCCTGATAAGGCGCCCGCTTGAACCATTTCCGCACGAGCCAGACGTACATGAGCGCTCTCATCTTCTTCATGTCACCCGGTCCCGAGAGATTACTACCTAACGCCGAAACATACGTCGGTTGAATACCGAGGACCGGCGGCCGCGATTGTAATTTTTGCAGCTGTGTTTGCGGAGCAGCAATGCTGGTAGTTGAGCCAGCACTCGGTTGGTGTGAATGAGATGGAGGATTGAGGTGGGAAGATGCTTGGAATCTGGCAGTCCCGGCTCCAGAAGTAGAATGAGTGGCACTTGCGCTCTCCATGCTCTCCGTTGTTGCGGCAAGGCTTGATGCGCTCATATTAGGAGACGGACCACCCTTCTCTCCTCTCCCGGTCGGAGTGATTCCAAGCCCGATGGCTTGACCATCTGAGGGGGCGTTGACGTTAAGAGACGAGGACGAGGATGAACCCCCGATCACTGTTGACAATCTATCCTTGTTGCTCTTGAACGTTGTCTTGATCGGTGAAGTAAGAGCTGTCAGACTGATGTTCCTACTATGCCCTTTCTCGGCTTTGCTCATGCCGTTTGACATAGCAACTCCGGACTGTTGCGGCTGTAGAGAGGCTTTCGGGGTCGTTTCGAGGGAGTTCTGGGAAGGTGGTTGGGCGGTTGAGAATGAAGAAGACGACGGAGGAGGCAAAGGGCTAGGTGAGCCAGCCAGCTTCTTACTGGAGCTACTCTGGAACAGTTTTCCGAAAATATTTCGCTTTGCGGGTGGTGGGGGTTGAGGGCGCGGGGTTGAAAGTGTAGGAGTGGAGTCTGGATCAGGAGTAGAAGTATCTGAAGGATTTGGTGGGGAAAGGGGCGGTTGGTGCTGTGGTTGCAATTGCAGTTGCGGCTGCGGCTGCGGCTGCTGATGTAAAGAACTCTGATGATGAGGGCGGGTTTGAGATTGCTTCGCGGAATTAAGGGAGATCCCAGATGATGTTGTGGTTAGGTGACACTCGGGAGTCTCTGGACGACTGGAAGTAGTAATGCTACGTGTTGAGAATGTCGAGTTTCGAACGTTCAAGGCTTGCTGGTCGTCTACATTCAAGTTGACACTGGCCCTGGCCGCAGAGGGAGAGTCACCCCAAACCTCCACAGGTTCGAGGGAAGCGAGCTCGATGAGGACAATTCCACGTCGCTGAAACTTGGCGATCTTGGCGTCAGTGCCGGCATCGACGATGACATTGGTCATCACGTTATGAGCTTGTAGATTATACAACGGCACAATGCTGCGCCTTGTCGATGCAGAAGATGATGCTACTGATGTAATTGAGGATGTAGACGATCCATAATTCGTATAGGACGAGTCAGAGCGGATCGAAGCGGAGCGTTCCAAGGTGTGGTCAGACTCGGTTGGGGTGTTCTGGACAGACGCATTGGATTGAGAAACCACACCGCTCGGGGGTTTGGTATTCGGTGGGACCAGCTGGACTTGTAGATTTAAGGGGTGGTTCGATTTTGACGGCGGTGGCCTGACAATAATGAAACTCTGCAGCAGGCAGCAACAGGAATGATGAGTTGTCGTATAGTAGCTCTAAGCACAATGATACCTCGTTGGCGGTCTTTTCTCTAGTCTTTGTGTGCACCTGCGGCTGGTCTAAAGGCTGCTTTGTTCGAGGTTCCTGCAAGTCATCATGCTCGTCTTCAGAAGCGGGATCATCCTGACTGAACTGGGGGGTTTTTTGGATGTCGGTAGACCCGATATGAAGGGCCGAAGGTATAAACGAGGCGATGGAGGAGAACATCGTCGTCGTCGTTACAAGGTGAGAAAGTGGAAATGAGCAGACTGACCGGCGTCATATACATCCACCATTGTCATCACCATTATGTCAGCGTTTTACCCCCCTTCTCTTTAGGCTCAAACACCCACTCCGGTCTTGGCGCCGCAGCACCTCTTCGCACCTAATTTATCTTCACGCCACATATCGCTCACTGCGCGCCTCCCCACCATTCCTCACCGCTAGGCTGCGTTCCAACGTCCAACGATGCTCGGAATCCGGCTGACAAACAGCTCCCCGGCATTGATCCATCTTCACATCACCTGAACCTTTTTTTTCCTCGATTCGGCCTTCCCCGTTGCTCGCGAATTCGCACACACAGAAAAAAAATATCCAGCCGTTCACAATGCGCGTTCTCATGCCGTTGTGAAGTGCCGGATGCTACATGCCCCTGGGCGCCTTATCAGACTTATTTGCTCTGACCCTTCCGAAACGTCGACTCTTACACTATACAAATTTACGTAGTCCAAGGAGTCTACGCCGTTGAGTCACATGCTGCTAGGGAATTTGTCTATGCCATTTTTTCCAGGCTGCAGTGCAAGGACCCGCGGCTCCGAATACCACTTGGTCTCATGGCTGGATACCCTTCCTTGTCATCCCTATTCTAAGGATACTTATATATCACACCCCGTCTTCCTCGAGCGACAATCATAGCTGTCTATTCATCGGGTGTTCATGCGTACACGGATGATCCATGCGTGTTACCGTAGTGTTAAAAGTAGCAACTCGGATCCAACTATCAATGTCCTCTGGCCTATTGGGTAGTGGCGATAATGTAATCGGTTATTCGAGGTAGGCGAGACCACAATGACTGCCCCCGTGCATACTAACATGCTAGTAACGAGCCATATCCGAGTCTTCTGTTCACCCCATTCCCTCGGTCTAATTCCATGACGATCGTAAACGCGAGCATTCCGCGTAATGATGTGAAGACCATAATAAATCAATTATATCAAAGGACGACAGCGGACCGCACATCGATTACCTTACCAAAATTTCAAATTGTACACCAGGTGTACCAGTACCGGACGTCGCCCAAGGCTAAAACTGTCGCAATTCCTTGAGCATTGCCTGTCAATATCAGGTACTCCCAGTGTTTCTAAAGACACCAAGCCTCGCCTACCACGGGAACATGTTAGAGCTTAGCGCATCAGTTGGCTCGGCAGATCGGCTATGCGTCTGATCTATGTCCTCGAGGTTGATATGCACACGCTGGGCACTGGGTAGTGGTGTCCCATACATGCACAGCTGGTCTGGATTCAAAGAATACCTTTTTCTGTGCCCTCATTGTTAAAGCTACTTATTAGAACCAGCTCTCTCCCTCACTGCTCATATATCTGTAGCATATATTCAACGGGAAAGCCCTTACGGTAAGCCTAATGATGTGAATTAACCGTGACACACAGTCGGCGCTTATCCAGGGGCCGCTTGTGGACTCAAGCTAAGGGTTGCTTTTAGCACTCCCATCTCCAGTCCTGAAGTTCCTGTTGTTCATTGACTTCCTGGTCGCTGAAAGCTTATTCTTTTTTCGCTCTTAGATGGTTCCTTTCACTTTCCGAGGCTCACTGTTTCGTTCTCAATAGGGGATGATGGAAAAGGATTGTGATTTGAATTACCGAACTCGCCTAACACCGATCCTGGATGAATTCACCTTTCAAAGTACTTACCTGAAGCAGGGAACAGACTTTATCTGCTGCATAGTACAGTTTGCCCAACCAGGTCTTTGGTATTACTAACTCTGTTGACGGAAGGAGCTTCAATTCACCGACCAGGTGATCATTCGCGTATCACAACTCTTTATGCTTCCACCTGCAAACCCATACAGAGCCGCGGGCACGACCTCGCATTCTCCGAGGCTTACTATCCCCCTCCCCCTCAAGGTAGGCATCACCCGAGTGACTGTGGGTCCCCTACGGCTCCATGATCGGTGGCAAAAGCATGTGCCTCGCCTCGGATGGCCTGATTCCGACCTAGTGTCGCCCTAACTTGTTGATCGCCCTGGAGTGGGGCTGCCTCAACCCTCCTTCTCTATTAACAACGAGGCTCCATCTCCCTGGTCACTTTTCGTTCTCGATCAAGCTGTCGTCGGGAAATAGGGCTGATCGGTCTTACATGGGGGCTCTAGGATCTTGGTAGCAAGGTTTCGTAAGTTTGTGTTAGAGAAGGGGCCTCTTTTCTCATTGCTTTCCGCGGTGAAGATGGCGCTGACGTTAAGCCAAGGTATGCTTAAACCCCAAGGAGCATTTCCCAGAACAGCGATTTGAATACTCAATACGATAGCCAACCCACTCCCATACTGCTCATGAGCAAAGGCCATTGACTATAACACCTACTGTTTTGCAGGGTCATATCGCCCAAGAATGGGCGCAGTCCCTCGAATTCAATTGATCTCTATTCCGAAATGACCTATCTCTTCTTCATGTCCGCGCTCTATCTCCTTGCCCTCAAAAACTTTCTGACCAACATCAGAGATGGCACGCTTCGCGGAATAGACCCTCTATTTTACTGGCGGAGATGAAGAAGTATGCTCACCGTTCAAAAGCAGTAAAGAAGCTGCTGACACGAGAAGGGTGTAAGAACACTACTAGTTTCTAATGTTAGGAACCTCCAGACGCCACCTGAAGACGACCAAATACAGTTATTGACGCTGATTTGGCAGACAAGAAAGACTGTATCTATAAATAGCCCAAGGTTGGCTCTCTACCTTTCCATATTTGAAGTTAATCATTTTCAGGAATTACTTAACCACGACACATCCAAGCAGCAAATAGGTATCTGGCCGAGGAATGGATAACACAGTCCGGAGCTAATGTTCGCATGGGGATTCTCAGTGTTCACTTCCCTTAGGCGACCGGGACCACCGAAATGGCTGCTCAAATCGTTTAATATCATCAAATTCAACATTCCCGCACCCACCCGGCCATTCCACTGCTAAGATGAGTGATTCAGTCTAACTAATCTCACGATGGGCACGGGAAGTGGGGAGTACTCATTTGGCTCAGCTGAAAGGGCTTGAACACGACCTCATGGATGAATGTTCCCTGTGCGACTCGGACAGGTGACACTGCCTGATTCATATACATCCTTCGCGGGCTGCAGTGACACCGGAAGTTACCCGTCAGGATTTGATTAATATCCCCTTTCCACCTTGCCTCCACACCACCAACGAGTGCCATGTCGTAGATCACCGTTCGCCTCGAGGTTTTCGGCTTGAGGCTGCCGTCAAGTAGCCTGATTACCATCAGTTGTTATGGCGCTCAATCACCGATGGCCTGGCGTCACTAATTACAATGTCGGTGACGATCAGACTACAGTGTAGCCTGAAGAAATGGCGGCAACGAAGTGACTATCCAATAATTTCGGCATCGGAATATTTCAGATAGAGGAGTGACACTGTTTGTGACATATTATAATCGACATCCAACATAACACCCCAAAGGGCTGGTTCAACTCCACTTAGATCAAATATGGATAGCTGGTCCCTGGATATCCTTTTTGCAGTTGGAATGGCTATTAAACAGCACGGTAGTGGGACATCTCAGGACCGGACAGGTCCCTAAAGGGGGTCTTTCTAGAGCGACACAATGCCGCCTAGGGAGTCAAGTCACTTCCCATACTCTACTCTACTCTACTCTGGAGGGTTCTATGCTACCCTTGTCGCAGACTTTTTGTTACCGATAGGTGACGTAACCTCACCTACACATCAAGCGGGTGAGCAACTCGTCGTATAACTCGACCCTTGCGCAATTTGCTGAAAGAGTAAACTGCAAAGAGCGGATTAGTGACTGTTGACACTGGTTTCGTTCCTAACAATGATAAGTAGCGGACGCTCCAATAGCCATCGTTTCAGCCACCCTCATCTGTGGTAGGTATCCTGCACTCATCCTAATCACGCCCGGATCCGGCGACCTTTTCCGATGCAGGTTCCATGCCTAACGTTTGGTGGGAAGATTGAATGGTGACCAAAGCTCAAACTGTCTCTACGCTATTCAGCAGTCAACACCCCAAGCGGCTGAATCTCACGGCGGACAAAATACAATCCTCTCGGATCTTCGTTTAGATTGTACGTCGGAGGCCGGCAGATTCGTGCCGTCAGTGTTGACTTCCCTGCATCCCAGCATTGCACATAACCACGTAATTAGCCTGCCAGGATGGCTATAAGCCCCGAACAACCGACACCTCGAAGATACAGTGCTCGGAACTTGTACAGCATCAGCTAATCGCATCTTTTTCTCCGAACCAAGATGTGCGGAATCACCGACGGCGGGGGGCCAAGATACGCGAGGATTGACATGGGGCATCTGGTTCCATCCGTGAGTCATCCGATCACCAGTTTCCCCTTGGACGGCGTCTCCTACATGTTGCAGTGCTCTGGTACGTGGTCTCTGTGGGCCTTTGTGGTGACTTCAGGTCTCCGGTCTTGAATAGCAGCCTGAGAATCGATCTCAATCACTTGGTGTGGCCCCCAGCGGCACTCGAAGGACGTTGTCACTCCACTGGAGAAGGAAAACCGCGACGTGCAATATACACACACCTTAAGGGATCCCCCAAGCCGAGTATCAATGGGCTAATAGCAACCTTTCGTTGCGGTTGCAATCTCTTCGAATTTTCTGGGGAGTATGGAAGGGTGCTGGAACTATACAAGCAGGGAGAAATGCTTTAATGCCCGATTTCGGCATGATGGATACCTTCATTAAGCCGATGAATCTTTCAAGACACAGCGACCGAACGTTATGCAGATAACTTTGTCGACCTAAGCCCCAGTTATTCTCTAAGACAAAATCGCTGCGTCATTTTCAGAATACGCCATGAATTAAATGTAAAAGGCCCTGACCCACAGCATGATATGGTGTCGGGCGTGACGGACGAGGCGGCGGATAAGAGAGAGAGGACTTGGGCATCTATAACATGGACATAATGCGATCCACCAACTTGAAGAAATGAAATTTACATTTTGCCCCATTTGCGCCTCGGAAATATCTCAAGCTCAACGAGAGTTGACACGGGGACCGGCGTTGCTAATCTTCTTCAAGCTCTAGACGAGCTTCAGTGTTTTTCTTCGAACCCGACTTCTTCGCAAGTTACAAGGTTGATCTAGCTGGGGACCCCATGGAAGACCTCCTAAATCGGTCGAGCATCTCGGACGCCATCTGAATGACATTGGCCGAGTCCTTAATTAGTGTTTGGATTACAACGGTATATAAACCGGACTGCCAGTTCCTCGCTCCTGCAACCTCTTGTCCTGTCCTTTCTTTCGCCATCGTTTTCGAAATGAGTTCGCAGCAAGGCTCAGTACGATACACCCTTCCTCTATGTCTCCGGCATACTCATTCACCTCTGTCCGAACTAACAGCAAAGCCCAACAAACACGACCTCCTCGGACTTTGCATTCGACGTCCCAAGAACGCCAAAGCGGACACCTATGGCTTGCCAGTTCTGCCGCGGTAGATATGCCTCATACCACTAACAGTTGCTGGAAGTTGAAACCTGCTGTTCCCCCAAGGGCGCAAATTGAAATGCGATGGTGTCAAGCCTTCTTGTGCCAATTGTAACCGCCGAGGGATCCCTTGCGTCTATACACCAGTGTAAGCCCACCCTCCTTCTCTCATTGTATCATCTGAATCTAATCCCCACATAGTAATGCAACGCAAAAGTAGTTCCAATGGATGTCTAGAGCCCTGAACAAGAAGTAGAGGGATGGCATTCAGCGACTCGTTCCTCAGTGCGCGGTTTCAGGTGTTCGATTAGGAAAGGACTTGCTAATTTAGGGTACTACGCCACTATCTGGAGTGTCAATATGTCCTCATGTATAAGGTGTACGAACAATTGCCGCGAACCTCTTCGAGCAGATGTATAACGGGACCGATTAAGATCTGTCACATAGATACCGGATAATTTGTCAGGGAGAATACAGGTCACCATTGGCTATCGAGGACGTCTTCACTCACGAGTGGGCGATCGTAATCGTGAGGGTTTCTTCTGGTTCTGGGAAGCTCGACGAGAACGGCTTTAACGCCACCTACTAGTACCCAGAGGATGAGAAAGGAATGTTCTTGACTGCTGTGCCTCGACGTCGAGGGTGACAACGAGGATTTCGCATCGCACCCCAGAATCCTCTTTTAGAGGATTATGGGACCTTCCTCCCATGGATCTGACAGGTTCGAAGTCCCTCGAAGCTTCAGAACATCTTAGTATCAGAAACCTGGCGGAAGCACCCCAGCATGGAATACTGGTATCCTAAAAATGATGTTATGGGATAACAGGGTCTTAAGTGTGTCTGGTGAAAAATTTAGTCTGTCATATCGCAAATTGAAGACTCCCTTGCCTTTGTGGACTCTTCTGCCTTTGTTTCGTGTGTTTCATGCTTTTCCTTTTTCTTGTCAATTGTTCGTCACATTAAATTTTAGGTTGCGGTAGCTGGGAGACTGAGTCAAACATTCACTTGTCACCGGATATGGGGCGCCTGGCGGCAAATGCCAGGAATGCTTATCAAACACATCCAAGATTTGGGAGATTGATGGTTATCTGAGTTGCTTAACCTTCACACGCTTCATAACTCAAGTTGCCAACTCCTCAAACCACAGATTTCGTCACCGCTTCCTCTGCGATTTTATGTTAGAGTAAGCATATTTGGAATATGGATTCTAACATTGGCCTACGACTGTATCGCATTGGCAACCACGATGCATTTTACATCCCTAATTTCCTTGCGGTTTGTACTCTCGCATCTGTTTCTTCTCCTTATAATACTCACTCAGAGTTGATGCACCACGGCTATAGGAAGAGGAGGAGCAATACATCCTGCGTAAGGTTGGAAATATTCTGATCGGCCTTTACGAAGATCAAACGAGGTCTGTCCCCGTGGCAATAGATACATGAATCTCCGAGACAGAAATGGAAGCAATTGGCGAATAGAAGGTATCGCATCGAGAGACCATGACCGGTTGAAACGTGCTGAAGGCTATACCAGGCTGCAGATATGGGGTAGTGCATAAATCATTTTAGTTCCGCGGTACTTATTCATCCTCGCAAAGGGGGAGAGATTACGACAAAAGGACTTCTTCCTCAGAGCTTGCCATCGTATATGACGGTTTAGTGAGGACACACCCTTCCATTGAGAGCAAGCCGCTTACTAGTCCCAGTCCAGATATCATCAAACGCCTCAAGCAAACGGGGGTCTTCGCCGACTCTCCTCATCAAGAACCCAACCATGTTATTCTCAACGAGGTTCGAGGGTCTTTTTGTCGTAGAAATGGCGTGACATGACACTGAGGCGGACTGGTAGTATCATCCTGGACAAGGAATTATGGTACAACTTAATTGGAGCTCCTGTAAACCGTGACTCATTCCCGTGAAGCCTCACGAAGATGGCCCGAAGTACTTTCCTGCAGTGGCCACTATCTCTTTAGGATCGCATGCGGTGTTCAATTACTACCGATACAAACCGAACCACTTGGACTCGGGAGATGATAGGGGCAGAGTAATCGACAAGGACCCGATCCTTTCCGTTCTACTGGAACCTCGGAGTCTCGTAGTCTCCTCAGGTGAAATGTACACATCCTACTTACATGGGTCAGTAAGCGCATGTCAGTCTCCAGCTAGCCCACTTTCGCTGCTGATACGTACCATCGGCAACAGAATAGATCCTGTCGAGGAAGATCATATCCTTCTCCCAATCCCTTCCACCGTCTTGCAAGCCAGCGAAAGCCACGAACCAATGACCCATCGGACAATTGTTGGGAACTGGAATCTTCTTGGGGATAAAACCACGAACTGGATCGCCGCGAACGGCGGCGTTCTCCAACGAGGAACAAGATACAGTCTGACGTGCCGAGATGTGGGGCGCATTTCATCCGCGAGGTCGTTTAGGCTCCGCTGAGACCTAGTGTCCGAGTTTGCGCAGTGAATCCACTTGGGTACATCCATTCTGCATTCTCGGAGTCAATATCAGTGACTTAGCCCACAACCCAGAGATAGTGGTACCGCTGCATACTCTATCTCCACATATTGAAACATATGGCAATCCCACTCGAGTCAATCGTGTACTATTCAAATGGACGGCGGTGGTGGAGGGTTACATGAGGTCAACCCTTGAATGTTTATGCACCTCAAGGGCCCAATGACTGTAACGCCTTAACTGCCTCCATACCTCTTCAGGATCCGAAAGTTCACGGTAAACGCGTTCAAAATAACATAAACACGCTGACAGCGTATAAAACGTTAAAGCTTTAAAGAATCACTTACTTCAACTATAAATGTAACTAACTATTGAATTGGCGGCATCAAGTGTTTGCAGATAATTACGGCAACACTGACAGAGTTTGTGCTAAGTTATTCGACCGGAACCTACCTCGCAGTGGTTTGGAACCTGTGTCGTTTTCATAGTGGCACTTACTCGACAAGTCCAGGTCCTTGGCTCGAAACTAGCACATTTCTATACGTCAATGGACTCAATTGGCTGGGAGGAGTACCTGTGGCTGAGGACTGGTGATATAGTCTTCTGGAAAGCACCATGCAGGTGTCACTACGTTGGTCTTTCCATTCACGCTGTGAGACCAGGTCGCACGCTCGCGTGCTATTTGGCTCAGAGACAGACCGAGTCTTTTGTGGTTTGTTTCAGACTGACCAGGCAGTCAGTTCAGCGACCCACGCGGTCTCGAAACGTTGTCCGACACAGCATTCAGATGCACTTGTTCAACTCCGAATCGAGATCGGTTCACAGATTCACGTTTCAGGGAAAACTTTTTCAAAGCGTGAGCGGGAATTAGCAAAGTATTAATGGGTGATTACACCTTGGGATTAACTGAAAATCAACTTTTTTAATGAGAAGTGAAAAAAAAAATAGATTCCGTGATTACATTAAGGTGAATGACATTCAAAACAGGCTAGTCGTGCCGATGAAGAATTATGAGGAGAGTATGTGATACTGCTATAGCATCGTCATCCGGAGCAGGAGCGAAGAGGGAAGATGCCAGTGCCAGGCAATCAGGCCCGAATCCGAAGCAGCGATGCGCCCATCATCATTTGCTGGCATTCGAAGTGGTCAATATCTCCTTCGAAAGCAATATCCGGTTTGCCAAGGCCGTCAAATTCGCATCTGCGACCACAACTTCTGGAGCATACTCCACATCAAATATCTGCTTTATCGCCATGCAGATCCTCTTCGCCTGACGTTCCGACCAAAAGCTGAAGTCATCAGGATCCCTATCTTCTGTCTCCGAGTCATCAGGGTTGACGTTGCTGCCAGTGTTCGTGGCGGAGGAAGGCATTGATGAACTGCTACTTCCGACTTCGGATGATGACGTCGATGCTTTGCAGGAAAGCGGAATCAGAGACGGGTCAGAGTCCAAGCATAACGGAACGATGCGCATTAGGCTGTGGCGGACAGTTGGGAAGTCAAGGTTCTCAGGTCGATCGACTATTCAGTAGTCAATCAATCAGTCAGTCGAGAAACCGCGAAAGGAGTGAATTGGAAGCAGCCCGCGACTTACCATGAATCTCAATGGGTCCATCTAGACTCATGACGTTGTATTTGCCATCGTGATGATAGCGGACCTGAGGAAGCCGAGTGAGATCCCGAACTGGATATCTGCATTTCATTTCCATGAACCTACCTCATATTTACCCACTAACCAGGGTAAGGTGTTACCTTTGAAAGTGACGGATCCACTTTCCGAGTCATGGTGGGGACTAGGGGGTCTGTCCACCCCAAGAGGAATATCTCCATCCCACTCTTCATCGTGTACAGGGAGCCACATGCCGAGTGACGAAACCTTCGTCACAAGTGTCGATTTGTTTGCACCAACCTGATTTGCATTAGTGGGCCATTGAGACGTCATAAAGAGAAGCGCCATCATACCCGGTAGAGTCCGATCCAGTCCTTGCGGGAGTGGTTGCGAGGAGCTTGCCATTTGACAGTGATCGGCTCTCCAAGATAGAAGGAGGATGTGCCCGTAGAAGGGCTGGGAACAACGGAGACGCGGTACTTATCAGTCTCGTACGAAGAGAGATCATTGGCTATGCGGCTAGTGAAGGACGATCAGTCGACAGGATCACCCATTGAGTGTACATGCGCAACGAACGTGATCACCAGCCTTTCCCTGGACTGTTGCAAAAGAACCTTGGTATCTTGAACCACCTCTGAAATCTTGGGGCGCGCTAAAGGTCACACAAATCATGAAGCAATCAACTCCTACGAGTAACACTGCAAATGCACGCACACTTAGCAAGGAACTCCTCAACGGCTTCCGCAGTCTCCTCATACACCTTGTCAAACGTCCCCTTGACCTCCCTTGCGACACGTTTGAGCTCTGGAGCATGTTTGCCTGCACGAGACTCAAGAATCCGTGCGTTCTTGCTAGCAACACTTTTGATAACCTTGACGAAGCCGGCATCCTTACGGAGGGAATCACCATAGAGTTTGCGCATGTGGGGGCTGTGAGTCAAAGATTTCGTGACACTAAGTTAAAAAAACCATTAACATCCGCAGGAAGGTGCACACACTTCTCGACATTGCTCAAGAACCACCAGCTGGCGAGGTGACGAGTAACAGCAAGGGAAAGAACAAGCTTGCTGCCACTGATCAAGGCTAGACCGAACCAAGCTGCACCGCCCATTGCTTCGGGATTGTTCAAGTATCTGAAGCATAGAAATGCTGTCAGGAATAGCATGAATTACAGTGTAGAATGAATCTGGCTTCATACCTATAAATGCCGGTGTATTCAACATGGGCGGGGAACTCTTCCATGAAGAAATCACCAAAGAACCACCCTAAGCCTTGGTTAACATCAAACGATAGGACGCTGAATGAGTGCATACCAAACAGGCCCAAGACCTCGTAAGATTCCATGGAGGCCCAGATATGAAGGCCAATCAAGAGCTAATCAAATACAATGAATGAAGTAACACGAAGATGGCAGGATGAGTGCGTACGGCTCCAAGGATATGGCACAGTAAGTCGTTGCCAACACTCCAGTCGTTCGGAATCAAGTACGTCTTTGCGACAACACCAAGACAAGACACTAAAATCATACGGGGAATCAGATCCAAATCGTGGTTCATGAATCAGGTAAGCGAATACCATAAGTCATGCACATGCTCATATTATAAATTGCCTTCCAGTTCGTGAATGCCTCAACAACAGCACCCTTGCCACCATCGGGGTAATGATAATTCTTCATATAGTGCCGAACAAGAAATTTGCTTTCGCTTTGAGCGCGGAGAAGTAGCCCCAAACCGAAGTAATGGATTATGCACCAAGTCAAAGCGTGAACAAAGTGGAGTGCGAGAACAGCCTTGTCTGAAAGGTTCCTTGGAATGAACGTCCACGTAAAGGCATAGAACAGGAGGAGTACAAGCATAATGTCATTTGCACTGGATATCAAGGTTAGCTTGTAGGCACTTAACGTTAACCGAAAAATCAACTAACCGAAGGAGATCCAAATTTTTGAGCACGACCACATCCCTACGGAAGTACTTATTCAACAAATCATGTTGTGAGACTGCTTTCTTTTTCCCAGTTGTGGAGACGGAGCTTGTATTGAAAGGCGTAGGTCGGTGTGTCGAAGTGGCCGCCACGGACTTGCCCTTCCCCCCCGCAGAGATGCAATCCTCGGTCTCGGTTTCTGTCTCCATGTCCGTCTCCGTCTCGATCAGAGTAGCAACACCACCATCCTTATCAACAGAAGCACAAGTAGCTGCGTTTCCATTTGTATAGTTGGCAAAAGGAACGACTGGAGTACGCTTCGCGATGACCTTAGGTTTTCCATAGTAACGTTCAATATCTGGTTCGCGATTGGAACAGGGAGAATAGCAACGGTGGAAATTAGCTGCTGTGGAAAATAAATAAAATGAAACTCACGAGGGTTCTCGAAGAGAACGAGGAAGGCGAATTGGGCGGCATGAGCTGCAAGGCTAACGAAGAGAACGGGGTAACTTCCACAGATCAAAGAGAGGCCATAGTACCCGGCATACCCTAAAATCCACGCCGACTTAGAACACGAGCAGTCACAGAAATAGATCTCAGGGGCTGAAAAACCTGGACCGGAATGGTACTTACCAACGGAGTACATCGGGTGAGGAGCTAGCTCAAAAACTCCATCAAAGACGAGGTTTCCCCGTTGGAAGAAGACGTCCCCCCAGTACCAACCATAGTCTTTGACGACGTTGTGAGCTTCAGTCTTTACCCAAAGATTAAAACCAATGAGAGCAATGCCCCCAAGCCATCTGGAACGGAGGCGTTAGTTTGATCAACCCCCAAAATGATAATATAATAGTAGGTTCACCTCATGATGTGAACAACGGTGGAGAGACCCTGGGGAACACGGAAGCACGAAAAGGCGAACATACAGTAGGAGAGGAAATCACTGTCACAACTCATTCAGCGGGGTAAGTACATCTCTAGGGGGTTAAAACGTACTTGACTAGAATAACATCAACCGCCTGACGGAAGAGCAGCCAGGTGTTATATTCCAGTGGGAGTTCCTGCAAAATATCAGTAAATGTCAGTTCAAGTTTAATTTTCAAGTTTAATATACACGCGCATATACTCACATCGAACGAATAATCCCTTCCCATCTTGCCAACCAGCTGCTTCTTGATCCAGTTTCTAACTGCAGGACGCCTTTGTTCATCCAACCAACCCAGACGCTGAACCTCCCTCACAATCCATTTCTTCTTGCTCTGCTTCGTCAGCACCCAGCCCAAACCTGCATCATACGCAGTGCGCCAAAACGCAAAATACAAGAAGAAGAATATCTGCGCAGCTTTCCTCGACAACGAAAAATATAGTAGGAGCTGAAGGCCGAGTAAACCTAAGTTAAGTAGGTCAAGGTGACTCTTGGGGTATCCCGGGTGAAATAGAGTGGTCAATACATCATGCGTTGTAGGGACACGGAACACTGTTGGTGACACGAAAATACGTTGTTATTCTCCCCTAGCATTGTGCAAGAATGACATGAAATGCATACCTTCGCCGCTTGGAGTTTTACCCCATACAATTTCTTCACATCTACTTTGTTTAGATTCATCCGCGTCACTCGGTCCCTTATCCACAATAACACTACCGTTGGCCTTCTTGGTCTGTGGAGAGACCTTAGCCGCACTATTCCTGCGTTGGCGCAGGGATGATTGTGGTGGTTGTGTGTCTGCAGTGGTCATGGCGAAACCACAGGCAATGAACGTTGAACGAGAAGAAAGCGAGAGAAAAAGCAAGAACTCAATATCCTACAGGGACGACGGCCTTACCGACGGCTGTGTTAACACATCCCTACCCTTCTAGAAAACACGTTTACAATCGGGCATTCATTGGTCTTGTGCAAATACGCACAAATAAATCGGTCCGACTTCCCCAGACTACTAGAGTTCTCGTGTCTCGTCCTCGATGGTGCATGTTATACTCGAAAGTTGACCATGTTCCGGTATGAAGGGATGTCATCTTCTTCAAAATTCCTGGCATCTTGCCCCAGAACCAGCGGAGATCCCCACGATCAGAGCCATGTTCCGAGACTGGACCAGCCCTAAATACACGTGTTATAAAAAGCCTGGCTTCCCTCTTGCTTGTGATATTCAACTTCGGGAAGTAATACATCCACCCTCAAGGAAACTTGACAAGCAGCTTCTTCTGTCTTATCTTAGTACTTCTACTCTCAATGCTCCTCTCCGCTTATCGATACATAGAGTTCGCTTCGACTCTCCCCTATTATTCACTCGAGACTCGAAATTCCTACCGATTCTTGAGTTGCTAATGTAGGGGAAGAACAAAACTTACTCTAAAAACGGTTCTAGAGGGGGCATTTATTTCGGTGGATCTCTTGTTCGTAGGGATTGGCCTTACGAGGTGTCCTACATCTTCTATCACACTGTATTTGTTGGCTTACAATGCCTTGGGCAAGGATGACACGGGGGTATTTCTGCGATGTATTACGGAATGGTTGTGATTGAAGGATAATGCCGTGTATACACAGAGTAAGGGGTAAAGATACACAAGTTCAGCCGAGGTATGGACTAAAGCCCATAATCTACGTGCATGTAACCTTGAAATTCAGAGAATGAAGGCAATACTAGGCGATATACCGAGAAAGCAGACATAAGGTGATGCAACATGATACATTACGGAGATGAAGACATAATCATGAACATGATGAACAAAGATAATGGATCGATCCACGGATGGGCTGGTATCGGGTCATTGTGCATTATGATTCAGTGATGTCCATCATCACCCGGCATAGTCTCAACCTGGGCCAAAGTGTCAATGGAGGAGTAGTATGCTGTAGACACGGAAAACTCACAACGTCAAGGTCAGCCAAACACTCTCCAATGATCCTCACTGCTTTCTTCAAATCTTCTTCCTCGATAACCAGTGGTGGGGCAAAGCGGATACTGCAACATGCACACATTAGCTCAATAATGATCAAATCCAATCGAAAAAACGCACATGTTAACGTGTGTTGGCTTAGCCAACACGCCTCGGCTCTTCAACAACAGGCAAAGCTGCCAAGCTGTCCTTCCCTTCTTACTCTTCTTCTCATCAATCACAACCGCATTCAACAGCCCGCGTCCTCGTACACATTCTACGAGCGGCGAGTTCAGGGACCGGATTGCGGAGCGGAAGTATTCCCCTAGTCTCATCGCCCGTTCAGCCAATTTTTCGTCGACGAGAACATCAAGGGCAGTCATGGCTACAGCACAACCCAATGGGTTACTAGGATAATAACAGATGAGTTCAAGCGTCCAACCGGGTGAAGGAGACGACGTACCCGCCGTATGTACTTCCGTGTTCACCAGGCTTAATGCAGAGCATGACATCCCGATCAGCCAACACAGCGGAGACAGGGTACACTGGAAGAGCACAAATGAGCTAATTGTTTTGGCAAGGAGATTTTGTTACTTACTTCCTCCCGAAAGTGCCTTTCCGAGAAGCACCACATCAGGACGGATGTTGTCGTATTCGCAAGCAAGCAACCTGCCTGTCCGACACAAGCCCTGGATGGATCCCATTTTAGTACACCCACCGCTGTAATGAGCAAACTACTAACTGTTTGGATCTCGTCACAAATCAGCAAGACATTATGCTTCTTGCATAGTTGGTGCACACGAGCAAGATAACCGGGCTCCGGGACGATGATCCTGGCAGCAACCCAATTGGTCAACCATCAGTCAATTGGACACTGGGATAAATATACACACCCTGCTTCCCCTTGAATAGGTTCAACCAAGAACGCGGCAACGTGCTCTCCATAAAGCTCCAGGGCCCGCTCAAGGTCCTCAATAACACCGTATCTGATGGTCTTCCGCACACCGCCGTCCTCATATACTGGGCCAACTCCCTGGAGGTATGGACCGAATCCAGTTCGGCTCTCCGGATCTGTGCTCATACTAGAAATAGAAACAGAATACATCAGCCAAGCTCAAAATAAACACATTAAGTATGGTTAGCCCTCTTGAAGGAGACGAGGTACATCATGAAGAACGAAGTAACTTTTTCTTTCCAAAACAGGATGGGATGAACATACCTGATGATACCGAGTGTTCGCCCATGGAAGTTACCCGAGGCACTGAGGACGATAGCCTTGCCCTCAGGAACACCTTTCTTCTCATAGGCCCATTTTCTCGCGAGCTTGACAGACGTCTCGACAGCTTCCGCGCCGGTGTTCATGGGAAGCACCATATCATATCCAAACATCGCAGTGATCTTCTGTGCGAACCGACCGAAGACACTGTTGTAGAACGCTCGTGAGGAGAGCGTCAGCTTCTGCGCTTGTTGAACCAAGGTGGCCACGATACGTGGGTGGCAATGACCCTATGGATGAAGATACAGATGAATTGGAACGTCGCTATTACGACCAGTAACGGGCAATCTACCTGGTTCACCGCACTAAGCCGAAACAAGTGATAAGCAAAAATACAGTTGGCAGAGATAGACATCCTGCGCCGCAAGGGATGGAGTTACTCACGAATACGCAGACAACATGTCAATATACTCATTGCCCTCGGGATCATAGACCCTATCGCAAAATTTAACAGAAGATAGGAACAAGGAAAACCACAAGTCAGTAATTGGACAAATGATATCAGCAGCAAAAAACACTCACTTTGCGCCATTTGCAGAATCGAAGACCACGGGAAGCGGGTGATAACTAATGGCCAAAATGACGCATGTCAGTTTCATATCACATATAAAACCAAAGGAGAACGAAATACGAAGAGGATCATCGTATGCGGACGACCTCTATCTCCTCTGCCGGATGGCTTCCCCACTAGCTTCACACTGAACGTCTAGACGCTTAAGCGTTGAGATTGGACATCAATCCCTTGTGATACACGCTTACCAGTCGGTCGAGCCTCGACGCCAAAGGGATCTACCGGGCTCTGTCGTCGACTTGGGCACATGCCTCGTCAGGAGTGAAACACACAGGGTCTACATGATACCAAACACTCGGCGAACAGTTGACAGGGAGACCTCTACACTACAGGATGGGGGAGACGAAGTAATACTCACTTGTGAGCGCCGTACTTTTCTTCAAGAGAAATGATCTGGTTGGAGGAGTATGTCGGTTCGGAAGCAGGGGGGTGGGGGGCGGTAGCGGTGGCTTTGGCCTTGACACTGTCCTGCTTGACAAACTTGCGGTGGGTTGGGCTGGTCGGGGAGTTGTTGGATACTGCAACGGGAGACATAATGTGATAGTTTATGTGATGATGGTGGTAGTCAAAGATGAAGCCGTGTGTGAAAGGGGTTGAAGAGTGACCATCACTGCCGGCAGAACTTTATAAGGACGATGCAGTTCCGCCCGCCACTGTTGGCTTGGCCTTCTTTCATCCCCACTTTGCTTGCTCCGGGTCACATGCTCCGGGGCCATCAACTACATACTCCTACAGAATGTACCCACAATACACCGCAAATCTCCTCTGCACACGCATCTCCAGCTCCACTCCAGACAAGTGTCCATCAATGCCTGAAAACAAAACATGTCCACAACACCGAGAAAACCTGGCTGAGGTTACCGCAACTCGGCTGGCCATTCTGTCCGCCTCCGAAGCCTTCCTTGCTCATCGAACCGGGGATTGACTGGGTATGACAGCCCGTCACTCAAGCTCCGACCGATTGGCACTATCCCAGAATCAGCATCCCGCACCTCCAAATGAAGAACGAAAAGAAGGGACAAGCCATAATAGATAAGAGTTCTGCTTATCGTTACGTATGTGCAGCACCAAACTCTGCGCTACCCGATACAGGTAACGGTGTTCCCTGTATGTCCATCCAGGTGGAGAACAAGTCGTTCTTTGCCCGAAGCAGAGATGAAGCACAACGGAAGGAGGGATCAGAAAGGTCTTTGTTGGAGGGTGCTGCAATCCCACCCCCAAAGGAAGCCGAGTGCCAGCACGATAAGATCATGCATGACGCATACCAGTAATACGCCCCTCACAGGCAGCAGATAAGGTCTCCCAAGATAACCGCCACCATATGAGTGCCACACGCTGCACTGGCAACGGCCCGACAGTTTACGTGGAACGTATGGACGTACGTCACAAAGACAGGGAAAAGCGGAAGGTGGAGAGAGCGGAACAAAACAGAGCAGAGATGAGGCTCGAGGCCGTCTGTTGAAAACCATTTTGCCGATCGACAACCGGCTGAAGATAATAGGAACTGCTCCGCCACCACAACCAAAATCGAACACAGGGGGCCGCATGATGCAGCCAGGAAAGGAAAGAGGAGCGAGGACTCACATATCCATCCCAAAGGGTTTGTGCCCATGACATCAATCCACCCCTGTTTCCAGCTCCCAGTCCACCATATATTGCCTTCGGTATCGAGATCGCCCCATTCCTCGTTCCATTGCCTTCGAGTCTCTCGCTTGGCACTATATCAATAGACGTCGGTTCGGTTAAGAGACAATCATCACAAAGTCTACGTCATCACTCACGAGAATGCGAACCAGCCATATTCTCTGATCAGGGCTGCCGACTCTCGCTCTTTTATGGCATGAATTGCCATACTCTCAACCGTCGTTTGTCCCTTCAATATCAACAGTACATGAGAGCACGCGAGTACAGTTGTGAACAGTGTAAAAAGAGCAGCCCTATAAGCAGAAGCGTCAGATCATGATGCCGGTTCACATATCAAGCACATACAGAGCGCTAACAACAATAATTTGTGGATCCAGGTGAGCGGTGGAAGACGTCGAAGCCCAAGCCGGCACGTTGAACCCGACGAGAGTGCCAAGTACGTACAGAGTCAAGAGGGCTCCCGCTTGGCAGAAATTCAGGAAGAACTAAACGATTAGCTTAGCAAAGACAAGTAGAAAGGGGCAAGTGAGCATACTTTGTGGTTCCTGGCGCCAACGCACTGTCCTATCCCTGTGGGGGAGGGTTCGTAACAGAGACGATAGAAGCAGAAGGCGGGTAGAAGTGGACGTACAAGGGCAATGATGATCAAATTTCAAGACGCACTGTGAGCGATGCTCGTCATCTATTTGGAGGCCAACATAACTATAGCTTTAAGACTCACAGTACCACAACTACGACAGTGGTGGGCTCGATAAGGTTTCACAATTCGGTCTCGGTGGCAATATCGATATGCAGGGTGCAAAACAGGAGTCGTCGAAGGTCTTCTTCGAACAGGTAACTCCCCGTTCTTCTTGCGACTGGCAGTTTGGCTACCACAGCAAAGGATACATGGGAAAGATATTACCTTCCACAAAGATCGATCATTCGGGGCCTTGGAATTGGCCGCCGCCGCCGCCGGTGCCGTAGAGTCTGTTGCCCGCGAATTGTTATCCGAGGCGCCGACGCGAGGCACTTGACCACTGAGTGAACCCATCTCAAGAGCATGTGCGCCATGCCTATGTCCCACCGGAGTTTCATCCTGTCGCGTGGACACTTCGTCAGGAAGGAATGTAGTAAATGGAGGATCAAATGGGGTCCTCAATCTTCCCTGCCCCACCCCTCCATCTTCATCCCCAATCATGGATGAGCTAGCCATTCTTCCTGCGTTCGGTTCCCCCGCTCCCTGTTCGAAACTCATATTCCGGTCATGTATAGAACTCCGGAGAACAATATCCTCGTACGACGGCCCAGCAATGGGATCAGTGGGCACTGAACGGTTGAGATGATTCGGTGCGTGACTGGAAGTAGAAGAATACGAAGGTTTATTATAACGGTGCGTTCGTGTGGGTTCAAATTCCAGTTGTGATTTCGGGTATTCCGGTTGATACTGTGATAATGTGTGCTCTAGACTGAAATCCGAACGTCTGGTATCAGGAGGGTCGAAAAGTGGTTGAGAGGTTTCGGGTATATACTACTGCGGAGTCAGTCAAACTGTTACAAATATAGCCAAAAAAAACGTACGTCTCTCGCAAAGCCCGGTGGAGTCAACATCACCTTCACTTGGTCAACTTTGAGACTTCTCATTCAAAGGAGCCTGAAATACCTTCATGTATGCCCATATCATCCACAAATATAGGACACAGAATATGACTAGTAGAACAACTGTGAACAATGATTACGTTAGCACATGTGGATCCGCAAGGCGAACTCAGGCGTTATGATGAATGAGAAGAGAACTTACTCCCAGTCGCTCTCCCCGTAACAAACTCCCGGTCTTGCCTGATTGCACTCTTGCAAAATCTCCCAATGTAAACGTAACCTGCATATCCCATGATCCCCAATGCGACGAAAACCATAAACTTTCGAAGAATCCAAGGTTGTGGCTTCGTGGTGTTCGCCCGCTTTTCCCGTGCATGAAATGCTGTCTCTTGCACGACTCCGCAGCACTGGTGTTCGGACAGCTGTGGCGCCACATCCTCGAGACGGGCATTTGCAGTGGTTGTAGAAATCGTGCTTGTCGTAGTCCTTCTTGGCCTGGTTGGTTTCCGGATCTTCTGCAATCGTTGCAAAGGTGGCGTTGTTGAACTTTGTTGGGGCATAAGTCCAGAATTGAACGCAGGGAACTCCTGCTAGGCGTAAAAGTCGGTGAGTTTGCGAGACCAAGAGCAAAGATTTGTAATTAAAACGGAAAAAGAGTACGTCGTGAGGAAGAGGGAGGAGAAGGTCAGGATCAGGCAGGCTGTGAAGAATGGGGAAGGTAGTGCACTTGAATGAACTCATCGATTAAGTAAGCATATCAGGGTCGTGTTCAATCAAAATCTTTCAGTCTGTGGATGATCTCAACCATGTACCACTACATCCGCCTCAAGATATCTCCTCCATGTTCTGATATCCTTACAATACGAAAGACCACTGCAGACGCCCTCTCCCAGACGTTTGGTCTATCTGCGGAGGCCACCCAAGTTGACATCCTTCTCGTCACCGATGACGGAACAGAATGTGTCCTTCGGGCTCGGCCAAAGTGCGTATAGCTGACTATATACACCTCAATTATGCTCTAATAGCCCCCTATTATTAGCGATGCCCCAAGAATACTAACAAGCCTGATATCTTGGAACGAAAACCGGCAATTTTCCCTTGTCAGGGAATCCTCATTTTTACCATCCCTTTTAGTCGAGCCCATCGTATGAGACGCATGGTCCGACAGATTGTCATGAACATACATCGCTCTGGGCTGCCATATACGCCTATTAGCATCTCGTTACTTCGACCGAACTAGCAAGATGCGAAAGTCACACCGCCTAGACCGGCCCCTTGGGGTCATTGGGACACCCTATCAGTCACTTCAGTACATACATTCATGGGCAGCTTCTTTTCCACTGTCCTACCAATCAACGTCTATTTCTGGAGCTTGTGTGCCTACGACCACTCGAACCTGGTGCCATTTTCAATGAACAGGGCTGTATGCTTTGCGAAATCCGACCAACTGGCTTGGCGTGTGATTTGTTTTTTGGGAAATTTGGTCATGACCTGCGTCTCTGACCAAAACAGTTATTTAATGGTAGTTACGAGCACCCAACGACTGGATTGATGAACCTGGAGTCATGAGCTAGCCGTTTTTATATCCATCCTGCGAATCTGGAGCTTCGTGCCCATGCCCAAAACCTCTGCTGTCTTTCTTTGACGGGCATCCTGCGACTTCAGCGACAGTCATTATTCTGTAACGTCCATTATGTGCGTCCTTAGCATCATCTTCTCCGGTCGAATGGATTGCTTGTTGTTCATCCTTCTTCACTTTTAGTGAATACTTCTAGTGCTTCTTCAGACAGTCATTGCATAATAACGGTAATATACCTCGCAACTGATAAGCTTTTGAGGGAAATGAAGGAGAACGACCTGAAATCATCATCGATGCTTGTCTGGGTAACAAGCACTTAAACAAGTTCTTGTTATAAGTGTGATATTCTCATTCCCTCGCTGGTCTCAACAACCAAACACGTTTTTAGTTACTACAGTTCAGTCTACTTCGACCTGCACATTGGGCACGTAGTAATGGAATAAGCCCCACAGAGGGTACTATGGATTTGGACGCATGATAACTAAATTGAAGACCCAATACAATTCTCATGCATTCTTTCACGCACTCAAAATCCATGGCACCCTCAGCGAGACTTTTACTCGGATTCGTCTCTAATGTAGACGATCCAAGTGACAAACTAACCAGTGGCTGAATCATTACCAAAGGATATTAGAGCCATCGACCAAGCCACTGTAGCACAATGGTAGTGCGTTGCTTTCCTATGGAACTGGGTAATCAGTTACGTAAGGCAAAGGTTGCGGGTTCGATCCCCGTCAGTGGTTCTTTTACTTCTGATGACAAGATCTCCATCAATTCTCCAAGCCCACATTCCCACCTCACTTCCTAATTTTTTTCTGAAACTCATATCATGTCGAACAAAACTCTGAGCACTGGAACGCTGAGTCTCCGTTTTATGCAAAATGCATCACGCCGGCAGCAGCTGCAAGAAGTAGAACTCGAGCGTGCAGAGGTCAAGGACGAAGGCAAGTGGGAAGTGGGACAAGATGTCAAGGAAGCATGGGGAATTGGATCAGGAACACTACAGGAGTACGTTAGCCACCCATACCTGGTTGTGTTTATATTCTGAGCGTCTCCCAGCGACTCTGTTGTGTACGAGTCTTCATACCTGCCATTCCTTTTCTCGTCCGAGCGCGAGGATACAACGAGCCATGTAGTAAAACCTCTCGGACGGCGCATGTTCGATAAAAGGGGCCAGGATGTTTCCCATTCCCAGTCGCAACTGCCAAAAGAACAAGTCATTTCTTCCCAACTTCTTCCACGCAGGTCTCAGCTAACTTGGTTGTGTTTTCGTGTGGTCTCAGGAGAATGATAATGATGATGACGAGCTCGTTGACAACGAGGGTCTTGATACTGGTGCTAATGACTATGCGACACCTTCCACACAAACGCCCAAGCAAGACGAACCACTGACCAGAGGACGCAAATTCAAGGTCCATGCGAAACCAAGGGCTATATCGTCGGCTTTTGGCAGTAATCTCAAGGGCTTTGACACGTTTGATCGACCAGCTAAGGATGGGCAAAGATCGATTACAGGAGCTAAACGGAAGAGCGCGAGAGAGGCTATATTTGATTCTTTAAACGGTGTGGGCACTGATCTACGGTCTGCAGGGGATGTAGTGGGAGATAGAGGAGGAACTGAAATCGACGAGGCGACGGCAGAAGAGCAGTCAAAACAGAAGCCGAAACAGAAACAAAAGGAGAAGCAACAACAACAGGGGAATATGGCTTCAACAGGCTTCCTCAAACCTGCGGGCGTCGACGAGCCTACTTCACGGACGGCCGGACCTGACTCTAGGCCAGGAGGAAACTCTACCAAAACTGTATCGCATGATATCATCGATGGTGCAAGGAAAAAAAGGCTACGGGACTCGAGTGACCCGGGCGACGACGGCAAGAAAAAGAGCAAGAAAAAACGATCTATGTTGAGTAAGGATTTGACAGGATCGCAGTAATGCAGGTGAGACTGTTGCTCTTCCTCTCATCCGCCAATCCACTTAGTTATGCAAAGTCGGCCCATTACCAAAAACTTTTGCTTTCTGCATGTTCATCCGGTTCTGTCCCATGACTTGATCAGCCGGACCCGCGTTCCGTGGTCGGGCGATGGGGCAACGTGGACTTTGATCATTCTGCCTATGACTTCCCCGTTGTAATGTGGAACGCCGACCTCCGTATGAACCATCAGACCCGTACGCTACCTCCCAACTCGCAACTACTCATTCGTCTTCGGTATTCGCCGTCATCCGGTCTCACGGTGCACCACACTGCACAAACGAGTTCTTTCCATTTCCGCATCACGACGATCCACAGATGTGTTGAACAGCGATCGTACAGACGTCATAGTCATAAAAGTACCGGAATGGCACAATGAATGGACTTTCTTGTTATGTGAACTGATCGACCCGAAGTCCTCTGCGATCGTTGGGCTTTTGTGCTCTGCATAATGACCAACAATGTCGTCACTTGTCCACCTAATTGGCCGCAGCGATATCCTCTCACGCAACCACTGTCCAACCAGAGCTGGCTTCTGAGTTTGTCACCGCCACCTGACGTTTTGCGAATTCGAAAGAAAAGCATATCTGCTCGGAAGCACTTAATCTTGCTGGAACTCCCTGCCAGACACTTGTTCTAGTTATCTCGGACCTTATATTCGATATCGACGGCGTTTCGTTATTGTCAAGGTTCCCGTGAATCATTGATCAATCAGTAACTAGTTGGCACTGCCGGGTTGGAAGCTCTCTACTTGTGCACCATTACCGTCTTATTGTCAGCATACTCATAAAAACAGCTACGACTGAACATAAATCCTCCAATGAGCACGGACATCCGGATTATTCCGTAAACTCCCGTCCCTTCCTCCCCCTTGCCAGGAAGTAGGGCAGAGATTCCTGGGATGTGAGAAGGAAAAGAAGATTGTAAGTTCTGTCACATACTGTCATAAGACAATGTATGTGGTCATCCCCCGTGAGGGGAAGGAAGCTTGACAAGGATCGTGTGCTTCGGGGCCACACCTATGACGACTTTGAACTGCGAGTATGAACGACGTCATCCTCATCCAGATAGTTGAATCTTCAAATCCCTGGTAGGGGCACATTACTGACCCAGCCCTGTTTTCTCCCGAGTGGCTTCTCCCGAGTGGGAATGAAACCTTTGAACCCGAAGGCATGCAGGTTACGGGAGTATCCCTGTCCTAGATAAGCATCCAGAAAACGACAAGTGATGCAATTTTTGACGATCGTCGCAGGAAGTTCTCGAATGACACTCAGGGTCTCACGATCTTGCGTACATCACGTAGCATGCTCATTGGCTGACACACAAGCCAATGCCATAAAGAGGTATAAAGGGGCCGACGAACCTGTAAGGTGCAAATTGCCACGGGTGCTTCCCGAACACGAACCGCCATTCTCTGCTGAGAGGGTTGAAGTGATCTCCCTATGCCGCTGGATCCTGTCGTTTCGGCCAACCTTTAAAGGGCTGGTTGTCCAGACCCTCCAATTACGAAAACATGGGACCGAAAAGGGTTGGAAGAAGACGTTATGACCACTTGTGCGATTGCCGCTGCGGCAGAGGGCGAATGCTTTCGGCGTCGAGTGAGCGCGTCTTCGATCCCAATGCAGGCGCGTACTTTAATTTCACTTTCGACCCTTGGACCTCAGTCGCATAATGGCCGCCAGTGGCTGCCGAGTGCTCCGATAACGGTTGACATCCTAGCTTGGCGAAAAGTTGGAACAAGGGGAGGCGATTCGGACATGAAAAGAAAACAGCTCGTTAGAACCTGCGCTGAACCTGGGTTTGATCCAAACACTAAAAAAGAAGACCCATATATATATGGGCGGGTATTAAGCCTGCTCTGGTGCGCATCCATTTCACCGGCGGCCATAGGAAATTGTACCTTGGCAAGATGCTGGCATGAAAGGATGGAGGGTTCTCCGGAGGTAGCTTGGGGAAAAGTAAGTCCCTCTTCTCCGAGAGAGCACGAAGTCTGAACCTATGTTCCTTGAAAATCTCCGACGTCGCAGACACAATAATCTGATAAGTCTACTTTGCTTGAGATATGAGTATATAGGTCAGTCGCCGAGACAAGTCAATCGGTCAGGCTCCGAGCGAGACTTGACAATTCATGTACGCAAAGCTATTCCTGGAGCGTCGGCTGACTAATATACTTATGTGCAATGAGAGCTTGGTTTGTGGACCAGACGCCATAACATGGTTGGAGGCCAGAGAAAGAAGCAAATAGGAAGAGGTTCAAGGTGATTGAACAACAAAAGCAAATATCAAGAATGGCAGTTGTTGCGCCAAATGCCAAGCCAAATGTTCAACTTGTTTGTGGCATCGACTGTTTGACATTTGACGACTTCACGACCAGGAAGGCTCGGTCCCGCTGCTGCTGCTGCTCTCAGCCACAACACACCTCGCAGCGTCATACTCCCTATCAACTGGAGTATTACCCTTCCAACGATTCCTTCACGCTCCATCACGAACCCTCAACGGAAGCTACGAAGTCCCCTTTCACGAACTATAATTGTGCTCTAGGGCGCAGATCAGATGGCCGCACTTTACCTCCACAATGTAGTCTTTACACCCGAACCTTTGGAAATTTCTAGGTCGCCACCATTTCCTCATTCAAGAAATCTATCTACCGTCTCTGGGACAACGCTGCATGCCAGCCCTTCTGAATATTCACACCCAACTGAACCCCTTCTACATCCGACAACACCAGACTCTCTCGCATACATTGATCTCTTCTCGAGACAACCCACCTTACTCGATGAACCCGGCCCATTAGAATGGGGCCCAAACCCGACGCTACTCGGGGATCCGCCTACGCTGCGGGAGAAGAAGAATTTCTGGGAAAGGACACTCAGAAAACGGCTTAGGCGTTTACGACTTCTCATGCGGGTTTTGGAACTGACCTTCGGTACGTACTCTATTATTGAATCCCGTTTAATTCATTTCCGCTTATGGCCGACAAGGGGGCTGGGCCGTTTACAATACTGCGCGATATTTCAAGGCATTTACAACATATAACTCGTTAGAAGGGCAGTCCGTATCATTGGCGCTTGGGACATGCGCCGGGATTTCATTCGTTTTCCTGGCGACAGCCGCGATACTCAACTTCTTCAAGCTACACCTGCTCATGTACTCAGTTCCACTTCGGCTTCTTGATTTCACAATCACCTCCTCGTTATGTCTTTCTTCTTCGATGCTTATAGCGCCTGCCATTGCCAATATGGTCATGCTCTTCCTTTGGCGTAGTCGTTCTGATCAGGAGCTCTCGACAGAAAAACGCTGCCACATCGATGTTGACGTTGTCTGGTCCGCTTCGAAGCAACCCTGTTCCGAGCCTTATGGATGGAGCCCCTGGGTGGCACTGTCCGCCGCTCGACTAGGAATTACAGCCGTCCTAATTGTGAGACTCTCGAGAATCTTCATTTGATTGCGGGTGCTCACATTCTCATAGGCCCTCTACTACGCCTTCCTCATTGCTTATGAACGGACACGTAGACCAGCAAAATGGGTTAACCCGAAACGTCTAAACCGGCATAACCGTTCTGAATCTGTTCAAACACCGATACTCCCGCAAACCGCCCAAGTTTCATCCCACTCTCTAGCCACTACCATGCATCAACAGACCTCCCGATCGACCATAGTTTCCCACTCTCCATCTAAGAGATCTACCCTGCATCTCTCGCATTCTGGTGCCTCTACTAATGCTTCGTCCGACTCTAATATACCCCTTCCACCCTCAATCGATCTCGCTTCCGATACTGACCGCGAGCCAACCGGACTTGTTGATCGCTTCCGTTCGGTGGTTTCCCAAATCACCCGCGAAACTGATCAAGCTATAGCATTCGCGCGCTCGGACGACTCATCTGATTCTTCTTCAAGCTCTCAGCCATCTTCAAACGAGCAGCCGTACGATTTCTACCCACCACCTATTCCACCAAACATCGGCTATAATGAATTCGGTCAGCCATACCCCCCAGAAGAGTCCGTCCCAATTCTCAATGCATTCGTTCGCCGCATGCCAACAATCGAGAGTATGGGCTCTCGAGAAGTTGCTAGCACGAATCGAGGCTCAAGCGTGTATAGTGGGAGCGTCGTAGACCGTTTTGCGGGAACAGGAAATAGTCGGCCTCCGACACGGATTTCCTTTTCTCAACCAGGCAGTGAAACACCAAGTCGGGCAAACAGTTTATCCAAGCGTGCTTCTGATATGATTGGAAGTCTAAACGGGACAGGCAATGCTATTAATGGAGCGGGAGCCACTAGTGAGGTTGGGGAGCTTATTAGGGTAGGCGAGAAACGAAACAGCCCTCCACTGCCTAGTCCACTGGCTCAGATTTTCCATCCACGCGCGCCTCAACCTAACGAAACAATGGGAAGTCATTCATCTCATGCCAGCACCTTCTCCACGACCTATTACACTGCAACTATTGGGAGTGTTTCTAGCGTTCCTTCATCTATGGGAGAGAGTGCACAGATACCAGACTCATGATTTCATCCCCTAGGGACTTGATTTGTATTTGTACCCAATCCTTAGTCTTATTGGCTTACTTACCCCTTTCGACCTCCTTGTTTATTTTTTTTATTTGTAACGGTTTTCGGGTTCTAGGTGGAATACTGATGGAAGTTTACGAACTGTTTTTTCCCCTTTTTATTTGGAACAACCTGCCAAATACCGGTTGTAGTATCACTCTAGCCCATTCTTGGGGCTGGCTGAAGATGTTTGATTCCCGAATGTTTAGTCGGCACCTTGTTTTATTTTCTCTAACTCCTTGTGGTCCCCTCAGTATCTTGTCCGATCAAGATAGATCAGGGACGACTCCTCGGAACCCCGAGCAAAGTGTAGTTGTAATTAAGGCGTGTCGCGGAAATGTGCCGTGCACAGGGCATGCAGTGGTCCTATCGGAGATAGTTGATAAATCCTGTACAAACATGAGCCCGTCAGGTAAAGCTTGAAGGCTGTCTCGACCCGGGAGCTTTGCGAGTTACTTGCCGATCACGGTAGCCCCATAACTGTTCTTGGCGATGTCATTAAGATCACCAAAATAGCGGTTTGAATGGGTGTCATGGTATGCGATCGATATATATACGGACCTACAACCGATCAGTTTCCAACGGGAAAAAAATCTCACTTATAGTTGGAAAAAGGGTCAGCAGGCACATTGGGTAAATCAATTTACCCAGACAAAGTCCAAGGACATAAAGACCCACTGCGGTGAACATTGGTGATACGCGACATTGACCACTCCATTAGTACTGGCGATCTGGATCGACTGCGGCGTCAGGGGACTCAGAACTAGTTAGCAGCACAGTGGCGTACTAGGAATCACTTGGAGACGGGCTCGTGGCAGGTCTGCAGACCTAAGCGGTGACGGTCATAAGGACACATCAAGGCCGAGCCCCTCCACATCATGTCATACTACTGTCTTAACGGGGTTGACATATCAAGTAAAGAACACCCGAGAAAAGGGGGCCGTCTGAGAACATTTGCCGAATACGGATCCGCCACGGGTGAAGTTGAAAGGGAAGAAACGATCGCCGTGGCGCACGGGAGGCATCGCCTCAGGCATCAACTTCGCATTCGATTCGATTCCATGCTTCTGGCGAGCAGTGACTGCTAGGTCCTAGCTTCTCGCCGACTGAGTGGGTTTCGTTGCTAAATTGGTATGACTTGGGTGTTGTAGTGGGGTTCGATCCTGATCGTGGTAAGTCAAGCCCTGGAAGATGTTGAGTTGAGAGAAGCTCTGCGCAATGATCCCAGCCATTCAGTAGAGACTGCTCCCGGAGAAAGCATGGTCATCCGTTTCTGTTTGGATTCCCGGCATGAGTGAATAAGGGAGGGTAGACTGTATTGTCGAGGTGAGGTGACTATTTGGTTTCGCTCAGGATTGTGTGAAATTCCCTTGCATGAGAAGTGAGTAGTATGGTCACCTGTGATACAGTTGGAGGCTCGGCGTAAACTACGGAGGTTTTAAATTCTTCATCCAAATTCTCTGGTTCATGTGCTTGCGTGGCTCTCTTTTTGCCGCTCCATGAGGTGAGCAGAGCTTTAGCCGTAATCATGGAGGGTGTCAGCTGGTCAGGCATGTCCTCGAAGGACACGGAGGTGGAAAAAAGGCGGCTTACTGCGTAGGATTAAAGAGGGTGGGGTGATAGACAAATCGGATTGGCTGAGTCTGCAATCGACGTAGTGCCGTGAGATTATCACAGAAGCAGTGAGCAGTCCCCTTGATTCCTTGACCTTGAAACTATGGATCCAAACGGCCTTTAATAGATCACTGCCCCGGCTTGTAACCTCTTCTAGATGACCCTGATACAAGCCCAAAATTAAGCAGATTCCTTCAGTATGTTGAACGTCTACTGGAGTATTCATAGTTGCCACTGTGGTGTACCAGTGAATCAGTGACGACTGAGCAGTCATAACCTTACAAACAGCCACTGGCCAGACTTCTTGAATCCCCAGAGGTTCTTCCCATCTGAAACATAAAGAGACCTTCAGAACATCGGAGCGCAACGGCAACCCATTCACTCAAGCCTCAATCGGACAATCCCGATTCCAGTGACCAAAGTTCTGTATATTGGGGTCGTTTCAACCGTAGTAACGTTCGCAAGGCCAAACCCAAGCCCCAGTCATCCAGAAAGGGACACGAAGCTTTTGCATACGATGTGAATTGGTTTGTTCTTCTGATAAGGGCCGGAAATTTCTTGGCGGCATCTGGCGGTGGGAATAGTCCTAATTTAGGGAGGGGAAGTAGCGACGTGCTTGAAGCGTCAGGACTTCGCAGGTTGGTCACGTCATCGAACCCTTCCTGGCTATCTAGGATTGCCAGGTATATTCGGCAAGTGATACCAGATAATGCCCAACGCCAAGGCCCTCAACTCCATTGGGTCGCTATACCGGACCCGTAATCATTGTCAGAAACTTTCCTGCGAAGGCACATGCCAAGGATTCATCGGGGGCTCAAAGGAGTGAGCAGTTATCACTCGCAGTTCAATATGGCTTCCCCTCGGCGCCCGCCCTACGTAGCGCTTGCGGTAACTTTGAACCCTCCGACTGTCTACCTGGAGTTATGCACCACAGTCGACCCTGCGTTCGTGAAAGAAAGAAGTCACAATCACATCTTCGCTGAGGAGGATCATGAGGAGATTTTTATCAGTTCTTCCCCAAAATTGCCAAACGGTTTGCGGAAGTCTTGGCAAAAAGGATACTTCCAGAGCGTTAGCACCCACTTTGTGAGTACTCACTCCACTTTCCTGTCAACGCAATCCTCCGCAACGGTTTGAGATAAGCGACACTTTCTCCCACACTGTTCCAACGAGGAACTCAACTCTTGCCTGCAAGAGAGAATTTTTTACCAGTGTTCTGTCTTTAAGACCAACTTTTCGTAGGAGATGAAATGCCAGTTGACAACTTCTTGTTGTCAAGTCTTCCATCCATCTCCACTAAGCTACTGAGTTTGTGCTAGTCTTGCAGATAGATTACTGCCGCTGACGCAATACTTGTGCATAGAAGGCGTGGAAAAGACGTGAGAAGGCGCCCTCAAAAGCGCCTAAGTATTCGTATCAAGCAGAAGCCCACCAAGAGCCGTGGCGGCTCCGTCACAAGCTTGGTAACTACCTTTAGTGAGCCCAACGAATTCAGAAATCGCCAGTAGCAGAAAAAGTGTATTCCATCCAATAGAATTCACTACCGGAAACCGCTCACCATCTCCGAGTTTGAATGAATGCTCCATTGCACAAATATTACCCTGTGCTGAAGCACGAGCTTCGAAACCGAAGCAATATTCATTCCTCTATCCGTACATCGTGTGTATAGAGCCCCTCCGCAGTCGCCATCCACTCCCCGTTTTTGGGTATCTGAGTCCTATCGCGGTCAAGGGCTTGAGCCATATATGTAATGAAAAATCAACTCGAAAAGAATTTAACCATTTAATAGCGCGAGGTACGGCACCTCTAGGGTGTTATGGATTATGTCAGAAATCATATCTAACCGTGGCTTAAAGCGAGTAGTGGCGGTACTAAGTAGAAATTGACTGTTTCAATAGGTATTTGATCGATCAAGAGGCCGAGTTCACTCAATTGATCGTTGGACCCATTGAACAAATATCGGACAATGATCGGATGCTGCCCGCTCGCACCGATAAGCATGAAAGGTACTACAAAATATGGATAGTGCCCGATGGGCTGTGTATGTACGTACCTCATCTTAGGGAAATGACATTCAATAAAAAATTTCCCTCTGTCCTTCCATCCAAAAATGAGTGTAGCGTATGTACAATCAGAAGCAGTTCTGGCGACCTTCGCCCGGTGCCGGAGCATTAAAAAGGTCAACGGAGGGCCTCTCCGATCCCGAGACCCATGATCCAACGGGATCACGTACTATTCATGTAAATGGTTAGCGCGTTCCTTGGAGATTACTTGGAGAAGACTCGAAGGAGATGAACGTGCTGCGGTTAAAGCTCCCGGAGAACAAAAAGGTGACATCCCCATACAGAACTTCATGCCATGAACAACAGGACGGGGGGTGAGATACCTCGGTTGATGTTTGCGTCATGCTATGTATAGAACGGTGAGCTGGGAGAGCTGCTGTACCTCGTTCGAAATGAAATGGGTCCGGTTTCGACCCTGGGCCAAGATTGGTGATTTTGGGGGGATATGAGAGAATGGTCATGAGAATCATGGGAATATTTCAGAGCACTGTTCCATTCTATGGCTGTTATGTCCTTCACAGCCTGCGTTAATTGCTGTTGGAAACGCTGTTGGCCGAGTGATGACCGCTGTCGGATGCAGTCACGAAAGTTGTATGTGTCCCAGGCTGCTCTCGGTCCTAACCACTTCAATCGCCACAATCCCCGTGTCTGGGATCAGAAGGAAAAGATCGTATGATGCAGGGGGGGGCTGAACGCCGAGTGTCTGATGGAAAATGGCCTTGTTTGATTATACTTGTAACCCGCACTTGACGGCTTTCAAATACTTATAGGCGAGTTGATTTCTCAATCAGTCGAATGAGCATGAGTCATATTGATCGATGAAGTAGATGAAGGGTCTGACGTGTTTCGTTGTATTTTTGAAGGTTCGACTATCATTCTTGATAGACGCCAGTTACCGAGTGATGGATGGGGGCTGCGGACTGCCTAGGGAGACGGAAGCCCGCATACTATAGTAACCCTCTGTAATGTCCTGGATCCATCATATCAGAGATAAAAATAGGGTGTTGTGTCCATTACATATCATGCAGAGAGGTGCCAACAGTAGGTGGCGGGTGTAAAATATTCAGGCGAGTAATTTGAGTTCGCTTGTAATTGCAAATTGACGTCGTTACAGCTAGCACCGGTCTTATAGTTAGCCACAGAAGAATGCAACATGACCGGTTCGAGGAAGAATGAGAAATTTGTGGTGTTGTGCGGGTCTGGTGCCAACAGGTGCCAATGTCAAGACGCAAACCATGTCGACACCGAATTGGAATGATGATGTAAGAAAAGCAGCAGCATCTTGGCGCGGAATGAGGCGGTTCCCTCGGTTCTCGGCTAAGTCGAAGATAAAGATAGCATGTGTTATACATGTTATGGGTCACTTGCTGGCGTTATGAATTGACACATAGTCTTCCGGCTATTGATTATTTCCACCACCGATGTTTGGTGCTTCTCTCCTAGGCTTCTTTCAACTGGGAGAGAAGGCAAACTTATGACTTTGTCAGGTGTCTCGAAGTTTTCACTATGCAGGTACAGATCACCCCGCGTAACATCACAGGGACAGGCAACGGCGACACTAGCCTGGAGCCAGCCGAAGATGTATACAAATGAGAAGCAACAAGAATATACACACCAGACTGAATGGTGCAGGGAGCATCAGGTTGCTACGACGTGAGGTTGTGAGAGTGGTAATGATGTACTCCGCACATAATACTACGAACACGACCGTGATCAGAGTTCAAGAAGCTGCTGGATGTATATCGTGAACGCTGTGCTGCGCAATCGCTATGTGTACGATGACTTCGCTAGGATGTCATATCGGCGATGGCGGCGACGGCGCTTAGCGACAAGCAACTCGATGACATTATTGATGAAATTTCACCTATGTAGGATTTGACAAGACTACTATGATGAAGGCGACATGGATGAGGAAGTGGCGAGAAAGAGTGGCTTGACTTGATGACATTAATGACAGTCAGTTGGATATGTCATGCGCAGTCGATTTTAAGGAAGATGGGTGACAGGATGAGAAGAGTGTCGGAACCAGGAGATTGATAAAAGGGAGGAGAAAGTCGAGCATATGCGGGGAGTGAGAACGTTGAGGGTGTGGGGAGATCTGATCGAGTGGGGTGGACAGGGCAGGGTACAAAATCGGGGTGATGGGAAGAGAGGCATGTAAGCTTCCCATCTGAGCGGTTCTGTCAAGATCTCGGAGGCATGAGGTGTGGTGGGCTGAAATAGAACCCTGACGGGCAGACATGATCAGTTGCCGTAGTCAAGCACGTAAGGCAGTCTGAGAGCCAGAGTACGGCAGATGTACGGAGATAGCAATCTTGATCTCAATATTCTTCCATTTGTATATATATATTTCACCAACTCGTCTTTTCCTCACCTCCCCATGGCCACCTTTCACCTCCGTCCCGTGGACAGCGACCCCTCCCCTTCCCCCACATCCTCCGCTACTCCGCCCGGCGATCACAGTCCCCGCTACAGGTCTTCCCTTCATCCCACTTCTTCTCCTGCTAATAGCCGCTCAAGGCGGCCGCTGTCTCCATCTTCTATCCGAGGTCTGTACATTTATTCAACCCGTTTTCTTTTTCATGTGCATGTGCTAACTAACCCTCACCCCAGATGTTGACCTGACACAGTCATCTGACGTGCAGTCACGTTCCCGTTTCCCTCCTCCACACACCGGCCACGAACTCATGGCCCTCTTCCCCGCCCCGGCCCCGGAATGTGGGCCTGAAGCACGCGGCGGCCCGACATCTGGTTTTTTCCAGAGACAAGAACGCGCATTCTTTGCCCAAGCCGGAAAGGAAATTATCCGAGTTCGCGTCGAAGTCGATATACCCTCTGGTGCTGTCGACGCAGAACCCAAGACCAAGGCAGGATCGTTGTCCCGCTCCTCCTGGACACAAATTCCTGGACAGCCCAGCACCCATCAGTCACCATTGTCTTCGAGTGCCGCACCTCTTCAGTTGTTTCCTCATTCAGGTTCAAGGCCCTCACCGAGGGGTGCCGTACCTGTCACACCGCTCTTCCCGATAACCTCTCATCCGCCACCACCTCCACAGCATCCGCCCAATCTCCATCCACCAATGCTACATCAACCCAGTCCTGGTTTACGTACACCTCCTCAAGATCCCACTCAATCAGGTCCTTCTCCTCCAAAGCCCGACTATCAGCATGAGGAATATGACGATGAGAGCTGGCGAAGACCAATGCCTCCTGCCGAACGGAGACGAGCTGGGAAACATACCAAGCGTGTAATTGTACGAACATAGATTCTTGTGTGGCTCCCTATTCCGCCGGCCCGTATCTCCCTTACCTCCCTCATGTCCGCTTCGCCCGTTTTCCCCCCCAAATGACCTGGTGATAATCGCATCTGCCCTGTCTTCGACCTTCGATTTCGGCTCGCAACCTTCTTGCATCCTACTCCGTTGTGCTCTTTCTTTTTTTCTTTTTTGTTTGGTATCCGCATTGCTATATTATCCCTACCCAGCCTATCCTCCATCACTGCTATTGTCATCCTATCGTCACCCACACCACTCTCCAGCATCCATGATCCTGTGCTTCATTTTATTTAGCCGCTTGTGACTGTGTCTATTATCTATATTGTACACACTACATCACTTTTTTTTTCCACGGACACCACTGTGCTCCTGACCCAGTCATTAGCACTGGCATGCATCTACCTGCAGGTAACCATATGTCACCTGGTCCGTCTGGAAGAATCCATTTCCTTTTGCGATTGGCCCAGATGCACTAGCACACATAGCCATTATTAACTCCTCTTCATTCCTATCCTCCCCACCCCTTGGCTTCTGTTCTCGCTTCGAATTCTGTTGTCTTCTTTGGTTCTCATCTGCTTCCCTTTCCCGCGCTCCGCCCCGAGCTTATAGGACTTCTGGGTATTCTCCCACTGCTGGTGCTATTCGTCCGCCCAGAACTTACGTAGATGGCTTGGCCTGTGATGTTTGACACCGTACAATGCTGTGTATGTATATAGATCCCAATACCATTATAGATTAAATTAGTTCACCCGAGTGCTCCCGTTTTCTGGTCAACCCGGTTCTATTGTAATGAAATTGGCTCACATGTCATGTTCCAATTATTAACCCATTTCTCGTCCTTCCGATCCATGAATAACTGCAGCGAAGAAGGGAATGGGCCTACATATTTGGTGTATGGGGCCGATTTGGCGGTGAGCCGATCGGACAAGCCTGGTTCATATGTATTCGCCGCTCTTAAATCATAATGCCTCGACTATCATTGTGATCGTAGGTAGTCTCAATTGGATCCTCCAGGTTCGAGAGCCGGATGGGGATTGGGAGGTGCACTGGTTGTTTTCGGAAATGTCAAAGGTCATGTCCGCGCTGTGGTTCGAAGTCATGGAACAACGTTTTCCCCATTTTGAACACAAGTTCATGATCGAGGTGGCGAGGTCTACGGCAAGGGAGTTGTTAATGCTGTGGTTATAAATGATCATGATCGGAGAACACTCGTCTTACGTCGTGCGGTATGAGCATGGTTTAGGTCCGCCTTTCCCCTTTCTGCTTCCTGTCCTTTGTTTCTCTGACCCATACATCAAGACGTCCACAACATAAAGGCACCCGAGTACTTGGAAGAGTCAGCGTTGTGTCACGGAGCACCACCAATGCCCATGCGATTAATGGACTCAGGAAACAACGATAAAAATACTAAAAGTCTTGTATTCCTGTTGGGGTTTTCTCCAGGCTCAAGGATGCGGCGATACGAGTAACAACAGCATTACTTATAGAGCTCCCCCCCCCCCCCCCCATTGGAATGGTACAACTCGAGTTACAAAAAGCCAAAAGAGTTGCGGAGACCTCTGTGATCATAGTCTTTATAACGCAATCGTCATTAACCCATTCGAAAATAAATTCCCCTTTCGTCGACTCCGGCGACCGGGACCTCGACAATAGATTTGATTGATGGCAATTTAAAAGGCCCCGCTGGATGCTTGGCGAGCTTGGCATCGTGAGGAGCGTGCATCTCCAGGAAAAATCCACCAAAAATTGTAGGCGGGTGGTAGGGCTTTAGGGTCACGTCGGGATCTGTTTTGGCGAGAAGAGAGGTTGGAGGGCCTGAGTCCCGAGTTCGCCACTTGTGCCTGACCTGGTTGGGAGGTGATGATAAGTAACCTGATCGTGTAGCCATTCGTGCCCAGTGGGCTTGGAAGGAGCTTGGGTTGGATGAGGGTAATTTTTGCCACAGGTTTGTCCGAATCACTGCATGAGTGTCCAACTGCCCGCGTACGAGGATCCGACGAATCCGAGTGTATGTATTTCGAGACGAGACAATCGCAGTTTGGCACAGATCTTCTGGTAGAGAAGCTCCTTAAGATTGGCAGATTTTCGACTTGGGATGATTGATGTACATTCGCCGTGCATGTGGTTGTGGGGTGTTCCCAGTAATAGACCTATCATGTTGCTTTCAGGATGTCACTATCTTGAGACACAAGCTAAGATAAGGAATGAGAGGGTAACCTCGCGGTGTGCACTGACTCTTGCCATGCCGGCTGCCGTGGCATCAAGTATGAGTAATCCAAGAATAACCGACTCCAGATCAATTCCCTCATGAATTGGGACTAATGCTAATGGGATATGCGGGCAGTGATATGCATCGCGTTCATGTCACTGATCCTGTTCCTCACGCACGGACAAATTTAACTCCAATCCAGGCCCATCTATTGAACTATCCTGTGTTATACATATTCCCCAGGCAGTGCCTCAGGGACCTATTGTAAGGCTACAATGAGAACACATATCAATATTTAAATAACTTCGACAGATGATACGGAGGAACCCAGTGCCAAGAACCCATCTGGCACCGAGACAGCCGAAAATAGATGATGGCTGACAATTGACCAATTGATGATATATCAAGGTGTTTAATTAATTTAATCATTTCGATCATGTTATCCCTCTTCAGCTCAGGCTCAAGGTTACCCCATGAGTCCAAATCAATAGTCATACGGCCAAGTTACTGGACGACTAGTGCTTACGACTAAGCTTCCAATGCACCTGCCAGGATTGTGGATGCTCGATGCCCATGGACATTATTAATAATCAATATTCAATGACTTGTGCCGTTATTCCTAACGGCGATAGCCTTACAAGTGTCGCCATCGCCTAGGAATACCGGTAACCGATACACGCAACTGTGATCCCATGATTATGAGCCACTTCTACCACGGCCAAACTCAACTGGGCGAAGCAAGACTGGAACAAGGGTGTCACCTGCTGAGATCCTTGGAGCGCGGCGAACGTCGAATACAGTGTATGCACCACCTGCTCATCATGATCCCCCCGGCGAAGCTTTGGCCAGAATCAATGGCCACTCAACGAGGCTGCAATCTCATAACGATTTCAAACACCGCGGCGCTGTGCTCTCGGTCCTGGTATCGTATAGGACATCCCGGCATCACGCTTCTGTAAGCCCTCTATGAGCACATGCTTTGAAAACCACAGCAATGAAGTAAGGTTCGATACTTATTGAAGTAACAAGTAGCCGGTACTTTGAGTGCATCGGTAACTCGAGTCTATGCCAAGGCCAAGCTCAAGACTACCTTTGACGTTGTACTTTGTCCATTGGTTGTCGTATGACTCGAATTGGGTTCTTCGTGAGTGTAATCTACGCCTGAACAGTTCTGATGGAGGCGCTTCATCTTTATCCATCTTACTTAGGCTCTTTTTATCTTATAGAGTGATCCAATGTCCTTGATGATCATAAGCTCAGCGCTCTGCACCCGAAGATTCTCTTCCCAAGATTTCTACTTGTTCAATTTCTTCTACGTTCTGGACCAGGCTAAACGCACAGGTCGCCATCGGTGTCTTGACACAAAGCTATTAACTTTCGAAGTTACCTTATAGCAGTCTGATCCGCTAGTCATTTGTGCTCTCTGCTTCGTGGTGCGAGGGGGTGAGCAGCGACGGTGAATTCCGACAGGGGCACATGCTATCGCCATGGATATTTCCGCTCCCATCCCCCCCCCCCTTTTTTTTTACGCCAGCTGAACACTGAGAGCTTGAACCTGACAACGTCAAGTAACCTTCGCCTTTTATCTCCGACTCACTCTGGGTTACTGCGTGGACCAAGAGGAGCTGAGTAATGGAGTGTGGAGAGTGGGTCAAGCGGGTAATTAGTCAAGTCACAAGTCAATCACCATCAGGTGTCATATCGCGGTGCAGCGACCGAGGTGATACCATCGTATAAATAAACTTTGACTCACCAACCGGATTCGAGTCTCTTCTCTTATGTGTTGGATGAAATTGTCTGACGATACTTCCTCGCAAGATCCGCGAATGCGAATAACGAAAAGCAAAGTTTCAAGTGGTTGGCTATTCGGCAGAAGCAATGTAAAAAAAATTGCATCTCTCTTAACGCTTTACGGCCCTGGAGCCGTAGAATAAGCACCTGAAGCATCGCATCAACGGCTCTTAAGATAATGCAATATACGCGTACACTCAAACACCGGGCATCGCGCCACACGCAGAAATGGAACTCTCACTGGTGCCTGGCGGCACTCCGTTGCGTTCAACGAACGCCGAGTATGAGCGAATCCTCGCGCTGGAAAGGAGTCAGGGAAATATCGAAGGCGAAGGACAACAGCTTCGGAAGGAAGCTCTTAATATCTGCTTACGCGCTTTACGACATGGACCAAGTTCTGTGGTTCTTCGTCTTTCGAGATGGCGAAAGCTTTTGAATTGTCCGATCCGGATCCTCCTGATGAGAGATCGGACTATGTAGGAATTACATACGTGTATAATTTTTTTGACAGGCGAATCGTTGCGGATGGAGATCGCTTGGAAACCAATTTCCGAGGTCGTTAGAGGCGGCGAGTCAGTTGGTGCCACTTGGGATCCGCGTAGGTCAGGCTTTTGGATGGTAGAAGAGTGGTCTCTTGTTACGATACTCGGGAGATAAACCTACGGCCGAAGGTTTCCAGTCCAGGTTGAAGGAGTGTTAGCCCTTTGTGGATTGACATTTGACGGCGTGCTGTGTAAACTCGGAGGCAATAGATTGTGTTAGTTGGCCCTAACAAGTCGAAGCCCGAAGTTTCCGAGATTCTGAGCGCCACCAGAAATGCCTGCGACTATTGTCTAGTCAAAATTAGTTCCATGTCAACAGTTGGTTCGTCTGACCCCCATCTGGCCTAGGTGGTGAACGCCACCTTTGTCTTCTTTCTGAGCTGCGGAGTTGGAGCTCTTGTGAATGGCACCCACCCTCCTGGGTCAAAGGCGTATAAAACTTGACGGGTAACGCGAATGTGCGTCGCACAAGGATCATCAGATGTCATAATTTCGGCCAGTCGACTCTTGCGTTTATCACAACTTAGGTTCTAGAGACATGCATATGGGTTAAACCAGTATGCAGGATGCCTGCATTTGTAACCCAACACCAGACAGTGACGCGAGTCTGAACAGCCGCGAACCATGGAACTGGGATCAGATAGATGCCGAGCGCAAGAACAAACCCCAAGCTGTCCGTGACCGTGATGGAAGTCCCACCCTTTTCGATGTAGCGATGAGCGCGACGGAATGTCTAATTTTCGGAGATACAAATAAGATAAGTCTGAGAAGGCACTCAGCCCATAAAGATGTGCAAGAGACCACCACGAGACATCCTTGGATGCCACCAGTATAAGACACTGAAATCCAGTATGTTAGGTTTTGCCCTGTGCGCCAACCCACATAGTCCGAGTGTATTCACTTACAAATCACATCCTGAGGAGGTATCTACCAAATCTTTTGGCACTGGACTGTCAGCTCGGCGGTCATCGTTAATTCCGGAACAACTATACTTGTAACCATTGAAATTGTTTCTCCACTTGCAATTACGTCGTGATGTTATGTAGCTGTAAGCATGAGGTCCGAAGCATAGTAGCTGGGAACGAAATTGACATTTTTGTCACAAAGGGACGTCCCGTAGCCAAAGATAGCCCGGCCACCCTGCGTCTGACGTATTGACATATTGACATGTCATGTCATTTCGTTGATGGGGAGGCGGGAGCGAAGTGCAAGGGGAAATTGAATAACCAAACATTGAGGGAGGCGTTGACGGACTTTTCTGGGATTCTGTGGATGTTTCTGATGGTCCCGAGTAATTCGATCTGACCCCAGAAGCAATGATAGCTTGACCATAATAGATATCCTACCTGCTTTATGCACTGTAGCTGACCGCTATCATTCGAAATGTTCGCAGTGCCGTCGGAGATGACCTCATCTGGTACGACGATGTTTTTGCATGCCGACCTCACGAGGGTCGATCAGGGAACAAGGGGCGGGTGAACGACGATTTCTATGGTGTTGAAAGCTACACAGGGAGGTGCTGCTCCATTTCGGACCGATATATTTTTTGGGGGGGGGATATTTAATGACCAGGAGGTATATGCAATGAGACAGTAAGACGCAGGATCCGGACGGCAGACGGTGTATATATATGCTGCTGGTCCCTGCGTCATGTATGCCAAAACATACCCGGTGACGGCGACGTTCCGCCTACATAACGACGGGTTGCGCAAGCGGAGAGGGTTAGAGGCGAGCTGAGGGAGAGACAAACGAGCACCAATTCGGAGACAGCCGTGGAGGTTTAAAAGTCAGACGGCCCCGAGGGTGGCTGGGCGGCCCTGCGGCGTTGTCGTCATAATGGTCAACGTCCTCCTTGCATTTCTCAGCCTAGATTTCCGTCGTATCGTGGACTCGTTACCGACACCTTTTCTGTTCATTATATCTGGTCTTATATTTGCGGGCTGGATTAACACGGGATCTGTGAGCAATATCTACAGTCTGGCCTGACCCTGTGATTCACGTGTCCTGTTTATGGGTGGCTCCTACATACGGCGATAATCCATTTCCCAACTGCCAACTCCAGACTAGACGCGGCGTCTTTTCGATAATCATGCCAGGAAAGAACGAAGATTCAAACATTGCAAGTTTCGTTGCTATCACAGGGGCATCGTGAGTACCAGGTACTCCGGATCTCGAGAAATGCCCACTGATCCACCCCATCGCAACCAACAGCACCAGAGAAGCCAAAAAGTTCCTGGACAAATACAAACGACTAGATGTCGCAGTTGATGCATTTTATAATGACTCTTCATCATCCTCGTCCTCCAGCCTATATCCTTCGAACAACCGTGTACCATCAACAAGCACACTCGCTTCCCTGTTCCAGAATTACAAAGGTCAGATCATCCGATCGAGGAAACCCTCGCCATTCTGACATTCGAGTAACGCGTTCTTCATCTTCTAAAGATGCTGACAGCGACGAGATCTCCGTCGATGGAACGATCAAGCTGTGCGAGGACCTTGAGGTGGATCCAGAAGATATCGTCATGCTCGCTGTCGCGTATGAGCTGAAATCACCGAGGATGGGCGTATGGACGAAACAGGGCTGGATCGAGGGCTGGAGGAATCTACGGTATGCTCCAATCCATCGAGATGGTTTGGTACCCATCTCATCTGAGTAACACCGTCCGAATACCCAGGTGTGATAATCTGAATTCCATGAAGCAAATGCTGCCCCATCTACGTGATCAGCTTGGATCAGATCCAGATTATTTCAAGAAAGTCTATAATCATACATTTGACTTTGCGCGGAGTGAGGGTCAGCGTAGCCTGGGTGAGTTCGATTGGAGACGTGTCAAATTTTCTCTTTTCCCATTTTCCCTTCCAATCATCCCTAATGAGCCTACTGCAGCCCTTGAGACAGCCCGAGAACTCTGGGCACTCCTTCTCCCACACGGCCTCGAAGGAGGCGCCCTATCCCACCTCTCACCAACCGATGCTGACAACGATGTCACAATGGATGATGCAGAACTAGGCTGGACAAGCAAGCAGACCGAATGGTGGTTCGAATTTCTCGGCGAAAGGGGCATCAAAGGTATCAGTCGAGACACATGGCAGATGGTAAGTATGATTATATTGTCTGTCTTTCCTCCATGTTCATTGGTATGCTGACTATGTTCCCAGTTCTACGAATTCGTCCGGACCATTGATTCTCGGTTCTCCAATTACGATCAGGAATGTGAGCGCATCTTCCTATAATCGCTATCCTATATCCCTCACGGTCAATGACTTTACATAGCTGCCTGGCCATCTACATTTGACGATTTCGTCGAATACGCGAAGAAGAAAATAGCTAATTAATATTCTATCGCGGTTCACTTGGGTAATGAGGGGCTCCTGGATTTGTCTTTGTATATTGTGTAATAGCGACTGGCTAATAGACCCCCCATATTTCGTTGTCTCCTGGTCAAGTTCAAGGCCCAAACCTCTCCTTCAGTTGCGTTTCGGCAAACCTTAAGCCTCGTGTACGGTGAGTGGCATCCATGTATTTGTGTGGGCATAGCCAAAATCGTCGTTGCCAAAAAAGATTGCTGATGGTGCGCAGCACTTCAAGGGATTGACATGCAGACCGTGATCGTCTCTGCTACTTTGCTTCCATCCTGATGCTGCGGTCTTCTGATTGACGATATATTGATATGGCGTGAGTCACAGCATATCTCATCAACTCAACTCAGCAACCGTGTGGGTCACTTGAAGCAATGGTGCCCCCAAAAAATGACTTGGCAAACAACTGAAGCGAAGGAACTAACCTAAAATGATATACCTCCCCTCCCGCCCGCATTCTCTCGGTCCTCAGCAGTTCTACCAGATTCGTCACTTTGCTGCCGTCCAATGAGAACAACCTCAACAGCATACCACGACACATCCCTTGAGCGTCAGCTGGAATAAAGCTAGAGGACGAGGGTCACTGTGAATCTGACTATCTCCACCCGTCCGCCATTGACTCACGGGGTACCCCAAATCTCTAAATCTGCTGAACAAAAACAAAAAAACCCACATACACACAGGACGGAGACATGCGAAAGGCGCGTGAACCTTTCATCTATGCGGCGTGTGTTTCTCCCAGCTCTCCTACTCAAGTGCCCCGCAGCTGTTCTGGATCTGTTTTGAATACTTACCTCACTTGTACAAGCCAATTTTTCCGATCTCCCTCCGAAAGAAGTGAACCCATCCATATAAATCCATACAAAGAGAAAAAATCTCAAAGAAGGCACAGACTAGGGAAGAACTTCTGAGAATCGTATCAGTCTATTCAATAATGGTACCTGTGACCCAACACAATGCCATTCTTCCTTCTTGTCTGACCATTCCCTTCTTGATCACGAGATTGAGGACCATTGGAATCTTAGAATCGTGTCGACACGAATCGAAGCTTCCCGCGAATCGGGTGCTATGCATTCAGGTTCTGCTGAATGGTGAAATTAGAAAGCTACTAATGGTGACTATTCTGAGAACATTTAACAGACGCTTTGCTTGGGTGATTGACAATCATAACCTTCGTGTGAGAAAGCATGGGTAATCTGGAACAAGTCCTGCTTCTGGGAAGCTACTGTGGCGGTCATTACAAGCTGAATTCGCTCCTGCAGTAACGGCAAAGATTCCACTAAGTGGAGGTAGCATCACCTCAACTGGGTGATGGCCGAACTGAGATCCTCAATAAACAACGTCAACGAATTTCCGACGGCTAAAGATCTCATGTCATGGCTGTCATGCCTCATCCGACATCCATGGATCATCCGGGCATACAGGTGTAGAAGGGCACAGTGCAGCTAGATTTTACATTGTTATGGCTCTGCTCAATGCCCCCCAGATGCGATAACGGAACCAATATGCATGTTGAAGAACTGAGAGAACTTAAGACAGAAAACACGAGAAGGTACAACAACAAACTTGGAACATACGCTGCTTCTGGAGCACTAGAAACAAGAAGGGAACATAGCCAGTGTTCCCTGACACACAGACACATCTAGATGTATCTTCTCTTCTTCGTGGCATGTCTCCTGGACACCGAGACCCCAAACTTTGAATAGACATTCGCACGCCAGCTCCCACCGCACTTCTCTGACGGTTTACCTACACAAATACCACTCATCAGCCACCCCATCTCACAGGAAGGGAAGTAGAAGAACAGAAGTAAGGCGTACCGCCACAATTCTTATCGCATTCCCCCTCATCCACGTTAACCCCCGCACCATCCGAGGTCTTCTCGATGCGACTCCCACAGTAACACTCAGTGCCATATTCGGTCGCGGCGTAGTTGTATCCTCGATTCGAGCACTCGCTGATGCACATAGCGCTGGTCATACCGCTCCTGGCGATCATGGGCCCCTTTAGGAATCGAGAGTTTGAGTCGGCATAGCATCCAAGACTTTTCCATCCCTACGCAAAAAGCCCATTGTCAGAGGAGGGGAGTGTCAAGACAAGCAGGGCCTACACTAGGGATGGCACCCGACGTAGTATAGACGCTCAACGTCCATACACCTCCGCAAGTCCTGGAAGAGTCTCCAGCACAGGGTTGTGAGCACTTGAATGATGAAGTCCTGCTCCCACTTGCGCCATTATTAGTCAATGAGTTACCGCAATAACCTATTATAAAGCTACATCAGAAACGCCCAAGGCAAAGAATCAAACCAGTCGCATACATTCTTGCCTATGAAGCAAGTCAGTGTGTCGTGCAATAGCGTTCACAGGACTGCAGAACAGCGTACCCATATTCCACACCAGCAAAGGAATATCCAGCGCAAAGGCTCTGGCACGTTTCAGGGGTTATATCGGATCTGATATAAGAAGCGCCAGTCAGTGCTCGACGAGAGCCACTAGTGCCTTCTTCTACGCATCCATAGTGGCTCCAAGGTCCTCCGATAGGCGTAGGCGTGGGTACAGGGGTCAGGATAGTAGTGGCATAACTCGTAGAGATCGATGGAGGCGAAGTTGTTTTCATTGTCGAAGTAGCATAGGCTGCGATGGTCGACGATGCATAGGTTTGAGCGGGGGAACTAGAGCCCGCCTCTGTAACATGAGGTGATGCAATGTTAGTGATACAACGTTAGGATCACAAACAAAAAGCTAACTCGCGCTTCCAATATAAACGTTGTAGTTGTCTACATGCGTCGATGTCAGCATTGTGTCCGTGTCCGTGAGTTGGTCAAAGGCTCACAAAGCTCTGGGGTTGAACTATAGGTGAAATTGGATGGACTTTGCTTGATGATTGTCGCCCCATTCCTTGTCAGTGAGACTGTGATCTTGCCAGGCGACAAAGGAATCTTGAGCTTATTTACGCCAGCTTCGACGGCGAACTGCTGAGCGGAACTTCCGCAGGACAGCATCACCTGTCCAGAATTGGTCGCAAACACGAGCGCCCAAAGAGAGTCCTACATTTAGAATTGAGATGTCCGGAAGGGTCGTCTAAGTCAGCACAAACCTCAGCATAGTTGTAGCCCAACGGTCTCGCGAGTGGATCTACGGAAGCAATTGCCCTTGCTGGGTGAGGCCGAGCCCAAAAATAAATGATGTCTTCCTGTACAGTTCGTGAGTAACAAAAGCGTAGACTATTCACAAGGGCTAGCATACAGTGACAGCGGGATAGCTTCCGGTCTTGTATGCCGTGATGTAGTACTTTGAAAGTTCAAAAAACGGAAGATGGGAATAACCGTCGGCCCAGGTAGTACCCGAAGGCTGTAGTCCCTTGATATCGCCAAAGCTGAGATTCAATGATCAGATAATCATCTTGAAAAAGGAGGTCGTGAACATACTAGTCAGATTCACCAAAGTCATTCCTAGGGTTTGTAAGTGATAATCATATTGGGCGCCCAATTGAACACTTGCCATGTTACCATCTCGACCATGGGAACGCGATCCCTCATTTCAATGAGCTGCTCCCAACGATTCGCAATGAGCCAGTCGTCTCCACGTTGGTAGAAGTTCTTGTAGTCGTAGTGGGTGCTACAAACTGAAATCAAATTCCTGGATGTGCTGAACGCTTTCAAAAGACTTACAACATCCAGGGGCTGACAGAAGTCACATATCTGATGGAGGAACCAAGCTGTCCGAGGTCTGCGGTGGATTAATGCCAATCACCAACCCCCAAGCGAGTGCTCACAGTATTGGTCATCAGCAGTCTAAGGAGGTGAGCACGGATGTTGGATATAGCTATCGCGTATTTACTCACAGTCTTGTCGCTATTTCCTTGAGGCCAGGCGCAACCCCAACTGACTCGTGTTCAGCACCAAGATTAGAGAGAATAGGTCTTTTTTTGGGGGACTTACCAGAACCAAGAATCTAAGCTGTTCCAACCGTCAAACTGTCCCTCAATCTCCTCAATGAAGGGCATCAGATGAGCGCCGGTTCTGTCTTTGATCTCTTGCCACCCGTTATTACCCAAACATTTCCCTAGATACGAAGAAATGAGCGGCCGCCCATCAACCTTGAACTGGTTCCCATCATTGGCGAATTGGTTTGCGAGGCCCACGACAGAGTTTACATCGCACGGGAACACACTAAAGTCAAAAGATAGGAACATCTTGATTCCTGTACCAGAGGCTGCGTTGTACGCATTACGGAGTTGGCCATTTTGCCAAGAGTCTGAGCCGAAGTTGAGGGCGATAGCATCGCTTGAAGAGCGGGATGTGAGCGAAAGAGGGGGGATGCGACTATAGCTATGGGACATACACGCCACCGGCACTTATATGCTGAATGTCGCGCTTCCAGTCGTCGATGGTGTGGTCGTACCTGCCCAACCAGGTAAACCAGCTTGGGTTGGACATTCAATATTCAGGGATGTCTGCAGACTCACGTATCTAAAAATGGCACCAAGCAAAGATCAATGACGTAGTTCAATCTTTCAGCGCCAGAAATCCGGACGCACTTCCAACAATCTGAGAGGATTGGTGTCAGAAAGTCACGTAGGATGAGGCGTAGGGCGCATACGTGGTGCATGAAAACATATTTTCGGTCATCCTGGCGAGCTTGGAGGTAGAGAGTGGAGTTCTTCCGTGGATTCCGAACTCGGTTCGTATCTCCAAGTACAAGTGGCCGTGGTGGAAGCCGTCGACCTAGCAAGCCAGCCTCGACAAGGTCGCAAAATAACGCAAAGTAAGTGAAAACCAGAACGAAGATCATTGTTGACGGGTAAGGACAGTGAAGCCGGATAGGCTAGGGTATTTCAAAGGAATGGGATGCAGCCAAAGCTAAGCAAGGGGTCGATCGATCGCAGGGGATAGAAAAAACAGCTCCGCCACCAGCGTCGCCCTAATGATCATACGCACTGTTGAGCCATGCAGGAGAGTTAAGTATTTCTGTCCATGCACCGGCGCAGGCCCATAAAGTCACAAACGATACGTACGACCCCTGGACACCGAGCGTTGATACCGGAAAAGACCACCTTGTCAAGGGGCAGATATGTCAGACACGGCGTTCAGGATATACTGAGCCAGCAGCGTTAGAATGAGCCGAAACTCTCTCGGACTGTAAATATCAGAGAAACAAAGAACGAAGGAGGGGAAGGAAAGCTTGTGGGGACGATGGTCCCGTATGTGTGGTATATGACCGAGAGGGGTTGCCTGGAGGGTTAACGTTGCACCCTCGTAGGGAGGCCAGATGGCTAAACTATCGAGACCAGATAATTTTCTCGCTTCGTTTTTACGTCATGCTGAGGTCGATTGGTTGGCATAGCAGTTGCATTTGGTTCCGCTACCTGCAATTAAGGCCACCGTTTCTTTCCCTTCTGAAAGCTTATGATATCTATGATGGCCAACAGCTGTTGCAGTTGTGCTCGCGCTAGGCCGATGCGGATGGATATGGAGCGTGTCCTGAAAATCTGGGAAATGAAAATGCAGGCTCACCTTGGGAGCCTCCGGCAGCCAATTCCACAGGTTCAGATCATTGCAGGGTAAATGCTACTTACATATTGGGAGCATTGCCCGTCAAACAAAGCACTCGTATATGCCAACGTCAAGGTTTTCGCGCCCATACTTCAATCGGTCCCTGTGCGGGGTCCCACCGTGTTGATGTAGGCTGTATTTCCAGGATTTCATGATTTGTGGCTTTGAGAAGGCAGGTGCAAAGAGATTTTGACATCTTCTGCCAGCATCAATTCATCGTCACGCTTTATGGGGTTAGGTTTAGCACTAATAACCCTAACCCTATCCGACAGTTCCCTTTATCTCACTGGCTAGTCATTGGCTGTCATTGCCGATAGCTCTGTCAAATTCACAACAAAATTCTTCTCTCTCGCTTCCATTTCTTTCTTTATCTATTAACTTATCTCTTGCTCTTTCTCCGAAAACATGGCCGACGTTGCCGTTGAGAAACCTACCGCCACCCCCTCACAAAATGGAGCAGCTGGAGATGACAGCGAGAAAAAGTTGAAGGCAATGCGCCAAGGTAAGCTCTCGTCATGTTGACAGACATGTTCAAAGCTCATATGAATGTAGTCGAGTTCTACTTCGCTGATTCGAACCTCCCATATGACAAGTGCGTCGATTGCCCTCTGTCTCTCAGCTAAGATGAACCTTGTGCATAGGTTCATGTGGACATTGCACTCGAAAACCCCAGAACATTGGGTTCCGATCAAAACTATCGCTTCATTCAAGCGTATGCGAGAATACCAGTCCGAAGGCATTGACTGGCTGATCCAGGCTCTGCAAGCCAGCACCTTCCTTGAGATCGACGAGTCAAAAACCAACGTCCGTCGTACAACCGAGGTCCAGGAGCCTAAAAATCAATTCGAGAGAAGCATATATGCAGTGTGTATTTCTCCCTTGGCCACGGAGGATGATTTACGACTAAGTTGTGTCTGTTAGAAAGGCTTTGGCGAGGAGGACCCAACACTACAAGCCCGCCTCGAAGAATTCTTCAATAAATACGGCAAGACTAACGCCGTTCGCATGAGAAGAGACGAAGAGAAAAAGTTCAAGGTCCGTTCTGTCATTCCTACGACGACTAGTGCTTCTAACCTCTGCAACGATGCACAGGGGTCCGTGTTTGTCGAGTTTGCCGATTTTTCAAGTGTGGAAGCTTTCTTGAAGGCCGATCCAAAACCAACATGGGAAGGAAAGGAGCTCCTCATCATGAGCAAGCATGTCCTGCCATTAATAACGCTGGGATATGCACTGATTATACAACAGGGAAGATTATTGCGAAATGAAGATCAAAGAAAAGGGTCTCACAGGCAAGGCAGCTAGGAATCGACGTGAACTGATGACGCGCACCCGTGGCTTCAACGCTTTCCAAGAGATGGCGAAAAATAAAACTGGCGGTGATGACAAGAAAAAATCTGACGGTCCTGTCAAGGAGGTCTTCCTCGATTTCATGGGCAAAAATATCCTCATTCACAAGGATAGCGAGGGAAATGGTACTGTTAATGCCGAGGATGTACCATTCGTGAGGGGTGCGACATTGAGGTTTGATGGTTGCGGGGGAGATGTTTCGTGGGCAGAAATCAAGGTCAGTTTTGCTCTCCATGACATCTGGGTGTACGTTTGTTTAGACCCGACTCCTAGGATCCCCTGAAAGCCAAGTTCGACAATCGCGCCCCTTATATCAAGTACTCTCGAGGTGACGACTTTGGTCTTGTTGGCTTCCACAAAGCATTGTCAGAGGAGGAGATTACACTTGTGAAGGAGACAGTAAAAACCATCAACAAGAAACCTGTTACTTGGACAGTGCCAAGTGGTTAGTCTCCCTCTTTGCTCCCAAATGGCTATTTCTGACGCAACGACATTACGACAGAGGAAGATGAAAAAGCATTCCAAATTGAACGAGCACAAGCAGCTGCCAAAGCCGCCCTTAACACCGCAACAGGCACCTCTTCCACCTCCACACGGGGCGGGAAAGGTGGCCGTGGTGGCGGTCGCGGCGGTCGTGGAGGCGCCAAAGGGCGCGGAGGTCGTTCAGGTGGTGACGGTGGCCGACAAAACGGTAAATCCGCTCCTGCTGCGAAAGAAGCAAAGGAAGCAACTACGGAGTCGACCTCGGACGAGCAGGCGCAAACTGGAGAGAAGAGGAAGAGAGCGGTTGAGCCTGATGGCGGACATGATGTTGGCTTAAGAGGTATCAATGCTCCCCCAACCTTGGCAACTGCAAGTGCGACGGAAACAGAGAGCGCTGCGAAAAAGGTTAAGACAAACGATGGAGATGTTGCACCAACCTCATAGGTCTTGCGAACAGTGTCTGGGTATTCCGAAGTGCCTAGGTTCTTCGGTTTAGCCTTTCGGATATGGTACTACTGGTTTCAATGCAACCCTTTGGAGGGCAAGTTTTCGCTTCCTTTTACTCTCCCACTCTTGGTTCTCCAAAGTTGCCATTGGACGGACGGTATATTTGTGATGTTTGTACGCCCATTGGTTTGCTCATGATATCTTTGTCTGTTTCTGTGTTATACGTCGTCGCGCCGACAGAATTCTCAGAACAAAAATGTATATGTATTCCTAGCCGAGTGCGTCAATGCAATTGACCAGTTCTCTCTTCCTCATCCAAGTCCGACCGGACATTGATGCGCTTGTTTGTTCGATCGGTGTTGCTGATGTCGGAAGTTTGAAACCTGCTCGAATGATTAAGCTATGTCATAGTCTGTGGACCCTTTTAGCTACAAGCGCCGCCAAGTAATCGTGTGACTCTGTGTATCCCACTCCGAGGTGTGCGCAGCAATAATCTCATAGCTGTGAATTTCCCAGGCGAATCCTTGAAGGAGTATGCGCATCACTCCGAGCGTCCTCCCCTGCTCAATACGGCGGAGTCCGAACGGCATGTCGCCAGAGTTCGAGGCGGGCTATGTCCTAACTGTGACCCACATTACTTTTACCACCCATCAATTATCGATTCGCGCATTGGATGTCTGGATTAGATCCCACACTCAGCCATACTCAGCGCGCCGAGCCCCGAATTACATTGGGCAATGGCCCCACTTCTACCAACCATAGGGTTAGGCGGCTTTCCATCTTGAACTCGCGGAGCACCGCGAGATTAAAGTTTGATATCCATATCGTATCTTGCTCCAGACTTGGAACTGTAATCCAACACTCCCAGAAGCGTTTCTTTGGTTCACCCGACTTTTGAAACCAGGTTAGGTGGGGCGGACCTTTTACAGAAATGATACTTAAAAAGCTAACTTTCTTCCCTTTGTCTCCACCAATCACTCCAGTCGTTTGAATCTCACCCATCGACGTCAAAAACAGTAATCACAACGGTGAGTACCCTTTGAATTTCAATGTTCCATGCAACGGGTAGACGCGAGTCCGCTTCGACAATCGACAAGGGTTCGACGCTGGAAATAGACTCAAATAGACTCAGGAGACTGCCTGTCTTGGCGATGACATCCCACGTGAATCACAACTCGCATCACGGTGTCATGTCGATGCACGATCTGCTATTTATCCCTGGTCCACAGTAGCTGTCTAAAACGCTATAACCGTATTCGCAGGTCGCATGACCAAGTAGTGGACACATCCTTCTGCACCTTCCGTATCTCCCCGTGCAGCGTTCCTTCCCGTGTTTCGTGGGCGACGGTGTGCCGTGGACCCCTGAATGGCACTATCTTTGACAGATGAATTAAATGTGATACTCACGTTCACCCTTTTTCTAGCCTCTAGACTTCAGTCGTTTCGATCCTCTTTTCCCCAGCTAGTTCCAAAGCACACCACCACCACTACCCAAAGTAAGATCACCAAATCTACTCAACATGTCGACTGTTACAGGCATTACGATCAACTGCAACCACGAGCGCCGTAATGGTGGTGGTATCTTCCGCACCATTCAAATTGGCCCTCATCACCCTATCTATCACGATGGTGTTGTGGCACCCATTTCGAAACTTGTGGGTTTGCCGTTGTTGGTGTACAGACACAGGACGGAGGAGGAGGAGGTAGACCCGAGTGATATGGCCTTGGGCAATGAAATTGCGGCGCGGCTGATGATTGAGAGGGACGGAAGGACTATCACTGAGTAAGTCACCTTCACAGGTGTTACAGGGAAGGACGACGCTGAGGGGTTGATGTATAGGTTCGGAGAACAACCTGGAAGTGTAAGTCCATCCCATTTGAGCAGGAGCAGGCTAGTAGTTAATCTGTCTTCAAAGATCACAATTGTCCGCAAGGACGGCAAGCCTCTCACCAGACAAGCAATTGAGACCATCTGGATGTTCAATGATTACTTCCTTGAACACCTCAGAGAAGACAAGCGAGATGCCGAGCGGTTGCTCAATCGGCGTGATTTCAACCACTTCTGTGAAGATTATAAGGAGGATAGGTTGTTGCATGGTCATTCTTCGTTTGCGCGGCTGGAGTTGCCGTTGTGAAGCGGAGTGTCTTGCTCTTGTCTCGACAGTTCTCGCACTAGGGAGGATGGCAACTTTGAACCAGGTTATATTGGCTCTTGGGTGTTGTACAGACAAGTAGATGGCAGAGGTTCCATAGCTACGACAAATAGGCATTGCTTGTATGAACTCCAGATGCAGAGGAGCCTAGAGCTTTGTGCACACAGCAGCAGCCTGGCGTTGACCGCGCTGAAGCATAGGTTTGATGGATTGCTGGAACCATATGAGCGTCAGTGGCGCGAACACTAACTGGAAGCAACGCACCTCATAAGCGACGGGAATCTCGATCTTGTTAAGCGGATCCGCTTGTGCACGTTTCCAGAGCTGTTCATAAACATTTCCGTCGTAAACACCAAGAGCACTAAATTCTCATCAGAACATATACGCAATTAGGAGGTCCAGGGACGGACCTATCCAATTCCCAATCGGTGAACCCAAACGCGTCAGACAAGCCAATAGCCTCGGCTGTCAATTCAAGGCAGAGGTTCTTGATGGCTAATCTCAGCGAGCGCGTAACGTCTCTGCCGTCGCTTGTACCGAGAGCACCAAATGAGAGCAGATCGGCGATGCTAGCCTCGAGTGTCGTCAACAGGTACTATACGATCATCACCATTCCCCCGAAGGCGCAAATGTAAAACAGTTGACTCACCAAGAGATACAGCCTCCCCAAAACCTTGATTTCTCTCTCCCTGCCGTTAAGCGCTTCCGGCAACCCGTTAATAATCTCACCAACCCTCGCACCGACAAACGCTTCTGTAACGGCCTTGGCTACACGCTGAGGGGAAAATGCATCTGGTTCTTGCACGTTCTGAGCCAACTCGCGAACAAGAAGTGCTGCACGCCATTCGAGGAGTAGAATAGCTGTTGTTGGATCTTGCCATGCTTTGTCTGAGGGGACAGGCGGCGTATTATTGGCCGTGACGAGAAGATGGAGGTAGGATGTAGAAGGGGACAGATTAGATGTGTCCTTGGATTTAAGGAGGTTGGCATAAGATTTGAGTGCCGCGCGGACAACTTGCAGATCTAGTACAAAGTTATCGCCTTCATAACTAAACAATTCATTTGTGACAGTTAATCACTGCTGGCAGGTGTTGAGTTCGAACAAGGGACGTACGTGGCACTAGGGAGGTAATCGGCATAAAGGCGACCAAGGCCAGAGAAAATACTGTATCCATGACCGCCCATGGAGCGCCTGGCAACCTCGAGGTCCTGAATACCAGTGGAGCTAACGAGGACTTTAAGACCACTGGTAATTGCATGCATCTCCGCGAGGAGAGAAGTGTCACCCTTTTGCAGGCGACTGGACATGACCTCGAAGGATTGGACCATGGTCTTACCGAGGTGAATAAAGACGTAGGCATGTGAAAGGATGGGAAGCAAGCGGCTGTGGACGGCGGGATAGGAGATGGTCTGACGTTCTAGGCCGTCCGGGCCTTTCTCTCCCTGTCGACGGACCGTCGCGTAGCGAATGGATACGGTGGCAGCTGGGGAGCAACTTCAGCAAAATTACACGAAGGATCACGAAAACGTACCCTTGGCCATGAGCCATCCAGCTGCGATCACCATGTTTGCGCGAATATACAACATCTAAAACGGGATGAGAATAAACTCTTGCCCAGGCAGATGAATTATATGTGCTTACTCCGCCGTAGCTGAGCTTTGCGTGCGGCGGCTGGACGTATTTGCTATCGTCTGTGACCCGGGCAAACTTGGAGAGCATTTGGGTCTTTGGGATGCGGAGGTGGTTGAATCGGGCGAAACCGTGGTCTACGGCCACGAAGCCACCGAGGGATTTTGGACCGATGTCACCGATTGTGATGCCCGGTAAAACTTTATGATCCTCTGAAGAGATATTGGAACGTGGTTAACAATTCTAGGAAGTAAAGGAACACACCCATTGACCTCAGTTGCACGAAGAACAAGTGCGGTCCATAGTCCTTTCCACCAAGAATCAGCTTTGCCTGAACGACGCCGTGTGTGGCTGTCTTTCCAAGTCCACCAATCCACCACTTGCTGCTGGTCAAGGTTGGGGAGTGGATCTCAAATTCCTTGGTCTCCGGAATGTAGGTAGCTGTAGTCTCAAGATGGGAGACATTGGTGCCGTGACCAAGTTCAGTCTGAAGATAGCAGCCCAGAATGCCATGATTTGGGGCGAGGGTACCAAAATCTCTAATGAGTTCAGGAGAGCCTTGTGCCATCAAGACGGGTTGAAATGCTGGAACGTCGTGCTCAGCTGGGTTACTTCACGGGACTTTGCAGGAAACTGTCCATACCAACATTATGCAAATTAATTGGGAGATTCTCGTCAATGCTATTAATGGCAATGCTGGCCTCTTGCTGCGACCAGTTGTGGATGGCTTGCAGTTCATATATACGGTTCGTTAGAGCAAGGCCACGAGTGTAACGTTCAGTCCTAGACAGAAAATCACTGAAAGATACCTTGCATCAACTGTTATGGATACGCGGAGGAGTTGAAAGTATGTACCGCTGACTCTTGTCAAAGACGGGATCATTGGCCAAAATATCCAGGATGTTCTTCCGTTTCTCCCACTCCGCGCGTCCGTCTAGTATAACGTAAAAGTTCAACAGGCGCTAAACGTAGCGGATGCGACGCACTATGAAGGAAGTCCCGGATTAAAGATACATCAACCGAAGCATTGCGCCGCGCATTGGTCATGTCAATGCTGGTCTGGGTGTTAATATCGTGTTTGCTCGACATGTTAATGTTCGGGGAAGTAGTAGTGAGAAATCAAATGTCTGTCCTCCATGATATATGCCCGAGAACGACAATCACGGAGAGCATGATGCCGAATGCCGGATGGCACTTGGAAGGGAGGGCTGAAGAGCACGTGCATGCGAGAGAGTCGCCACGTGACCTCGATCCTGATGCTTCCTTTCTGTCACTGGAACATAACGATTGAACAATGCATGACGGGGACCCGGGAAACTGCACCAAAGTATTGTTCTGTTATACAACACTGAATACGTATCAAGTGTTCTTCTGAGGTATATGAAACATGTAAAAGGATTGCTTGGATGCCTTCATGGTAACTATTATAGTATTTTCTTGGGCATCCAAATGCATGCCTTGGGATGTTTGATCATATCACGTCTGGGTCAGACCAAGACGTATTAATACGTTAACCCAGATCCACAGAGCTCTGAACTCTTGCTCAAAAACTGCAAAGGAATCACGTAGCAACCGAGCGTACTCATTTGCAGTGGGCCACGTGTGGGAGACCTGCGTGGGAAGACCAACAGTTGTCAAAGGTCAGTCATCGCCGTTTCAGTCTCTAATTCTCCTTCAATCTTCTCTCTCCTCCGCACTCATTCCCATCGTATACACTCATTCCGAAGTTCATCTGGTCGACACTTGGCGTTGGCTCGTCCCCGTGTCAACATGGCGTCTTGGAAATTAGCCCTCAGTCTTGGCCTAGTCATGCAATTGCTTGGTCTTGCCAAGGGATCTGTAACTCTCTACTTTCCACCAGGACAAGCCGCCTTCGCAACAACTACAGCGGCTGCTGCTAATTACACAGGCGCTGCTGCGTACAATCCAACGGTTCTAAACCCCCCTCCATTGCCCACCGATCTCAACAGGAACTTCCCGATCCAGCTCGTCAATGGAGGCTCCCAAGGCGCTTCAGTCCCGCAGCAGGGGCGGTTCTTCGGTTTTTCGGTAGAAATGTCCGTCGTTAATCAAGTATGTGAGTATCACTCTGTCTACTCAAGCCTTTCGTTGTCGTTGACCTCTTGCAAGTTGGGAAGAACTCGTGAGCTTCCGCATTACGCGTGTAACTGGGAACCACCAAATGACGTACAACAGCTCTTTCATTCAGGTCCCATTCCTCAATTTAATGGCTAATTTGGTCCAGCGTTCCGGAGGTGTTCAGATTCGGGTCGGTGGTAACACTCAGGAGACTGCGGTTATGGTTGACAGCACGCCTGATGGCCGTATCCTGGAGAAGGACAAGTCTAACGTATCTAACCCGGTGTGTAGTGGGGCCCTTCGTGTCCTTTTCAAACTTAACCAGCTATCTTAGACCCAAACGCCACCTTTGATTTTCACTCCAGAATTTCTGTACCTCATGTCGAACATCTCCAGCCTCGTCAACGTCCACTGGTATATAGGTGAAGTTCTTTTATGTCCTTCACATGCTTATGGCTCATCAATATTCAGGCGTTCCGTTCTTTGATGTGCCCAACTTCAAGCTTGACATCGCAGAAAAGGGACAACAGATTTTGGGTGATCGTCTGATTGGTATCCAGGTCGGAAACGAACCGGATCTTTATGTTGACCATGGCCATCGCCCACAAGGCTATAACGAATTCAGCTATGCCGATGAGTTTGGTCAATTGGTTCAAGCCATGAACAACGATGCCAATGCAAAGAACCGGAATCTTCTTATTGGACCTAATATTGCTACGCGTTGGACTCCAGAGCAAGTCTGGAACACGGGCTTCATCGATACTTACACGCAGAATCTGGTCAGCCTCGCAGTTGAGAGGTGTGATATCAAACTTACTTCACCGTCTCGATGGCTAATTCCTTCCTAGATACCCGTCCGACAATTGTTTTGCTCAATTCGGCCAGGGAACTCCTAGGGACCCACAGCAGATGTTTCCATCATACCTTACACATCAATCGGGCGTTGATCTCGTTAGCAGTTACCTCAACTCAACTGCTTTGGCTCAGGCCAAGGGCAAGCCATTCATGATGTTCGAAACCAATACGGCATCATGTGGAGGTTTCCCTGGTATTAGTGACTCTTTTGGTGCAGCCCTGTGGGCTTTGGATTACGCCATGACCATGGCCTATAGCAATTTCACTGGCGCGTTGTTCCACATCGGTGGTCAAAATGTATTTTACAACGTATGTGCCATAGTATGCTTGAACTGCAAATCCGGTCATTAACATTGTTCTTCTAGCCCTTCACTCGTAAGACTTAAGCCCCTGGATAGTTGTTCTGCCATTGAAACATAGCCTAGCCCCTCCTACCAACCAGTCCGATTTCCATCAATGGACCATCGGTCCTATCTACTATTCTGCCCTCGTCATGGCGGAGGTTCTCGGTGCCTCCAACAAGTCTCGGGTCTTCGATCTTCAGGCGAATAACAACAATCCTAGCACCCCCGCATTCTCGATTTACGAGGATGACATCCCTGTCCGCGTGCTCCTTATCAACTACCTTACAGACCAGTCCGGAAACAGCGACCTTACCGCTTCTATTGCTATTGGCGGAGGTCAGACTGGTCAGCCCAGCACTACTCCTGCCTCTGTGAAGGTCAAGTAAGTAAATGCGCATTACGTTTGCCTGAATACGCGAGTTTACTTGTCACAGGTATCTCCGCGCAAGCTCTGTCGCGCAGAAGGGCAACTTTACCTGGGCCAATCAGGTGGGCTAAGACCAGTTGGCATGTCGTACAAACCTAACGTTCTGCTCTAGACCTTCGGCGATCATTTTGCTTCCGATGGTCGTCCCGTGGGTACAGAAGAAATTGTTACGGTTCCCTGCGACCAGACTCAAGGTGTATGCAACATTCAAGTTTTCGCTCCGTCCGCTGCGCTCGTCTTCCTCAGTGATAACGCCCAGACGGAAAACGCTGGTGCACCTTCAACAACTTATTCCACCACCGCCAAGACGAAGTTACACAACACTGTGTCTTTTGATCCCGCAGTACTGGCTACGTCGAATGGGCACAAGGGTATGTCGCGTCTGGGAAGCACTAGTAAAGGAAGTGTTAGTGCTGCTCTAGCCTTGAAGGCACATCTTCCTGGGTTGAGCGTTGTGCTTTCAATGGCACTTGGTGCAATTGTGATTTTGGGAAGGAGATGGTAGATGCGAAGGATCGTGGTAGTAATACGGCGATGCTTGAGGCTCCCGTTTGGTGGTGAGATGAGACAATTGGACTCGGGTTTCATTATGTTTTTCTCGCGTACTATACTCGCTTAGATCCTCTCGTTGATACTGCATTAGAAGCGATTCTTAATTCCTTACCGAGAGTTAAAGACAGTTTGTATGTGGCAGCCTACTGTGTTGTCGTATATACCTATATACCAGACCCTTTCCTGCCTCCGAGCTCGAAACACTAGACAAACGGCCTCAGGATCAGTGAACGGCTGCATTTTCTCTAATGAGACCCCTATCCGAGCATCTTGAAGACCCTGATGTCGGGGCACTTGGGCTCGGCCAAAGTCAAACGAAATGAACTGACATCAATCAAGGGACTTACCACAACAGGACCAAATCAGCTATATCACCACTATATCATCTATGTCCGACGTACGTCAATTCTCTGTCCCTCCATGAACCCACATTTAATACGCAACACACAGGATCTGAGCAATGCCATTATCGCAGCTGCCACAAATCCTTCTTGCAATGCTGATGGACACAGTCTGGTGGAACTGTACACCCTCGTGTCAACAGCAGCTGTCGCAGACTCACTAGTGCGAAGCTCCCATCCTTGCCGCAATAAAGACTTAGGATGGCATAGGATGTCTTGATGATACTTTCTGCGCTGCTACCATGCCAAGATCCGGCTGCGAGAGACCTGATTGCGCTCATGGGACAGTGTAGTTCTGCAAAAGAAGTGGTTATGGCCGTTCAAGAAGAGCTGGAGAAGGTTGCCGAGAGAGCCGGGGATGGGGTGGATGAGGATGCGAAAGAGAGAGGATGGGCGGTGAGGTTGGTCGAGCTTGTCGAACTATATCGTGCCGGTGGGTAGGCATGTACTGCAGAAAGCATGTGTGACTGAGTCGATGTCGTTTTCTCTAGCAATTCCGAGACTGAAGCTGAGGAAGAGAACAGCGTCCGAGACTTTACAACCCCTACTTTCTGGCTTACGACGCGCAGTGGAAGCAGTCTCACCGCACACGGAGGCAACTGAGGCCAAGGCGTTGACAAACGTGGTCGGGAGTATGGTGCGTGCGGCTCTGAACTGGGTACAAGGGTTGCCTGGTATCACTCAGGAGGAGCAAACGAACTGCCAGGTGCGCATACATACACTGGGAACGCTCATATGCAAATCAACCCGGAGGTTCTCCTGTAGCTGTTGCTGATAACTCAGCTTGACCATGTTTTGGGATCGTTCAGGCCCTATCTAGGTTATGATACGGCGCAGAAGGCCTTTGAAATCTCGTTTCCAAGGCTGAAGATGGCGGGACAATCTCAGTCTGGCGGCGAAGGGCAGCAGATTATTGAAATGTATGCGGTGCGTATGTACTTTGTTGGTCACACACTAACATGCACTAACTGTATTTCACCAGTCGATATACAAAGATTTAGGCCTCGCAACCGACCGCCTTGTGTCCTCACCTTCCATTGTTTCCGTTATCCTCCTCGTACATAGCTGGTTAAAATCGCCTTCCCTGCCTCAGATCTCGGTTTTCTCCTCCTTCACGCCAAGCCTCATCGTGATGCTTCAGCCAACTTCTAACCTCGAAGATGATGCACTCGCACTCTTACTCCTCATCCTACACCAAAATCAAATCACTTCCAAAATCGAAACCTCACCGGATACCGTCAATGCCCTCATGCCGCAGCTTATCGCCCTTTCCAGTGTACATCCATCCCCCCTGACTCGCCACCATGCGTTCCGCATCCTGTCTCTTCTCCTTGCGTCCGGACCGCCGCAACTGCGACTGCAATACCTCGCAGATCTCGTGGCGAAATGCGAATATCCACAGATGCGCGTTGCAGCCGTCGGGTTGGTTAAAGATGCGGTGCTTGAGGCTTTAAATACGAAGTCCGCGAGCAGACGGAACACCTTTGGTTCACCGATGTTTATGAGGGTGTTTGGACCTCTGTTGTTTAGGCCGAGTCCTCCGGATCTGTTTGATCAAGGGGCGAAGCTGAATCTCGAAGAATTTTTGGAGAGTCCGGAGCCGAAGAGGGTCACTGAGGTTCTTTCGTTGTATTATGTCATTCTCTTGAGAGATAAGGGGAACTCGGTGAGCCCCTCCAGCGGGTCTTATTTGTGTATATGCTAAACTGCTCTAGACTGGGGTTAGGGATAAGGATATGTTGGCTACTGTAGAGAAGAATCTGTTGAATCCGCTGAAGGCGTGGCTCGGTACCCTTCTGAGCGGAGAGGGCGTGCGAAGTGAGTGTGGTATCTGCAATTCGAACGTAGTGCTCATTGGTTTGAAGGTGACCATGGTCACGTCATGGTGCTTTTGGCTTCATTACAAATGGGATTGAGTAGGATCGAAGAAGCCAAAGCAAGTCTGTAGTGTCGGATACGATGAACTGTAATGAATTCTATTGGACATGGATTTACGAGCAAGGAGTCCATTCCAAATAATCTCGAAGGCTCGAGCTTGCGAACAAGTATTGATACCTTGTTTCTTTATCCTACGAGGAAAAACAAGCTCTTCCCAAATCATCGAAGCGACACTTGGTTCCACTCTTCATTCTTCGCCGTCATTACCGCTGTGGCTATATGATGCTGGTGAATAGTGACCGACGCACATGCTTCGAATGCCATGGCAAACTCGGAGACCGAAATAAATGATTCCAGAAGGGGACGGACTGCGAAAACTGATCACAATCGCCTCCACATCGACTTCCGTGAATCGGGAATCCCGAAGTCAACGTCAGCTGTGCATTGTGGCTTCCTTCATCCTCTCAAAGGCCCTACAAACCTTCTCACGTCATGCGCATATAGAAGCTGAGAAGCTTGGACCTGCATCATCTCGGAGACAGCGTGGACAGAGAACCGTTACTTTTGTATGGGGTGTGCATTGGAACGTGGGTTCCTTCACAAAACGGTACGGATTAAGCGGGTAACCACTGTCCAATTGGAGGTGTGAAGCGTGTCAGGGACCCAGGAAGGGGGTATTAAAGAAGCAAACGGCTTTGCGCTTCATCAATGCCCGAGTTGTATTCTCCTCGTGTTCACTGACTTTCCGCTTCAAATGGTTGGGTTGGATATGGAAACAGCAGCCGTGAAAGGAGCTACTGCTTCGAATGAAAAGAACTGTAAAGACAATAGTTCCGCCAATACTCCTACGGACGAGGCTGCGAAAGACTTGAAGAAGCTGGGTTATGATCAAGAGTTAACTCGGGTACGCGGGTGGCATTGACTATTGGGGTTTGTTATGGCGGTTCTGACCGTTGGCATTAATTGTAGACGAGAGGTTTATTCCACATTTTGTTTAGTAAGTCCACACACCCACGAAGACTACAATATGCTGATTGGTGCTTCAGTGACCTTAGGTTTGTTGACACGCTGCTGCTTTTACATTTATTTTCATTTTGCGATCATGGGCATGTAGCTATCATGGCTGTTCGTAAGTGCTTTTGCCGACTATCCGTAAGCCTCTTGACATAATATATCGTCAGCTTTTGGTCTCGCGGCCCCTATTGCAACTTCCTTGGTTGGAGGAGGTCCTGCCGTGATGATTTGGGGGTACGCAACTTGTTTGATTTCACGATTCTCCAGAAAATTTCAACGAACATCCAGTCTCGCCCTGGTCTCTGTCTTTTGCCAGGCACTTGCCTTGTCTTTGGCCGAAGTTTGTTCCAAATATCCTACTTCCGCGGGCGCCTATTATTGGACATTTCGCCTTGCGTCGCCGCGCTACAGGCTCTTGTGCTCGTGGATTAATGGATGGTTAACAATGGTGGGTGTGTGGACCATCAGTCTATCTGTTAACTTCGTACGTCATCCCGGATAATATTGTTTTATGTGTTAAATCCATGATCTTCTTTAGGGGACTGGGCAGTTAATCGTTGCAGGAGCCAGTATCTATCATCCTGAATGGGTAGCCACGCCTTGGCAAACCTGTGTGTCCCATGATGCCGTTTTATGGTCGAAAATGCTCATTCAACGACCCGCAGATCTGATTTTCCTAGCTGTTACTGCATTTTCTACTTCAATCGGCATCTTCTTTAATGATCTGTTGCCTATCATAGACGTATGTGTCCTACTCAAAATAACTAGTACAGCATGTCTAATTTTTGGAGCCTTTGATAGATCCTGTCAGCGGTTTGGACCCTCCTTGGGATGATCGGTGAGGAGCGTTACGTTATTGAGGTCCACTCGGCTGATGTTGACCCATTTCCGCCCCTGTAACACAAGTCATGCTCATTTGCCTGTCCGTCAAGGCCGTAGCTGGCAGGCGACCTGCATCATTCGCTTTAGGTTTCTTTGATCCATCAGGTTCGGGTTGGACAGCTGGGTGGTCGTTTTTCATTGGTTTACTTCCGGTAGGATCTTGTCATTTTTGCAATAATTGAGATGGTGTATTAACAATGGTTCAGCCAGGTAATATCTTCCAGCTCTCATGGTAATAAGTACATGTGGACGTAGCTCATATTGATCCGTAGCATATGCATACTCTGCTCTGGGAATGGGTGAATTCTAATTTGGGGCGATTTCCGCAAAAAACTGATGGTCCGCATCTTGACAGTTGCGAGCATGTGCGAGGAGGTTCGTAACCCTGCCAGAGAGGTGCCTCTCGCGCTAGCATGGTCTATACCTATTGGCTTCTTGTCCGGCCTCCTATTCCTTCTGCCAGTGGTTTTCACACTTCCTAGCATCAGCATGCTACTTGCGGGTGAGATGATTTGATATGATCGAAACATTCATAGACATGCTCATAAAATGTGAAGTACCTGGGGGCCAACCGATCGGTGTTTTATTCACAACTGTGATGGGATCTCGTGGTGGAGGCTTCGGCATGGTGAGCACATGAAATGCTCATAAAAGTGTGTTGTGCGGTATTACTGACATTTGGAAAACCCCGACCTCCAAATTGGCAGTGGTTCATTGGTAAGAGTCATACTATATTTGCATAAGTGAAGTCCTTGAGAGATCTATTACAGTTTTCATGATTGGCATTTTTTGTGCAATCTCTATATGCTGCGCTGCGTCAAGAGCTACATGGAGCTTCGCGAGAGACCGTGCAATTCCTTGTTCCAGGTTCTTCACCAAGATCAATCACGGTTTCCTCGAAGGTGTTCCTCTCAACGCTTACTTATTGGCAACGTTGATACAAATCCTTTTGGGATTGATCTTCCTTGGATCGAGCGCTGCATTCAACGCTTTCGTAGGGGTCGGAGTTATTTGCCTGGGCGCAAGCTACGCAATGCCAGTGCTGTTATCTATTCTTAATGGACGTCGAGAAATGCGGGACGCTCCATATAATCTTGGGCGTTGGGGGTATCTCGTCAATTGGATTGCGGTGCTATGGGTGTTGTTTGAAATAGTGCTGTTTTCAATGCCCGCAGTCATTCCGGTCACGCCAACTACAATGAGTGGGTATCCACCGTCACCAACCTCACTGCCTGTCACGTTTGTTTTACGGCTAAAAATGGTCACATTAATAGATTACGCCTCGGTGGTTTTTGTTGGCTTCGCTGTTATGAGCGCCATTTGGTATATAATAAGTGAGCAACTAGACACGCTGTTGTGGGAAATGCTCATAAACTTGTATAGATGGTCGTCAACATTATTCAGGCCCACCCATCCCCAAGGATAGCTGGGTGGAGGATCCTGGTCATTAACGAATCCGAGCCGAGATTGGAATGCAATAATCATTGATGTGCTTGAACCCGAAATGGCCGCGAGCGCTTGACGCGGTGATAACTAAGCATATACAGTTTGCGGTCCTGGTTTGTGATTCATAATGCCTTCGCTATATGTTACAAAATAATTGCCTAAAATCCAGAAATTGCTGTCTTATATGTGAAAGGAGTAGTATAAAAGGGAGAATGAGATAAATAAATAACTTTAGCCGACTATCGTCACGATGCACAACTCCTCTGTCAAGCAGCGAGTTTGGGTATCACCTTGGTCATTTGATCGATATTTATGAATTGGACCCAGGATTCCAACTGCTTAGAGTCGTCATACCAGACAAACTTGAGGTCCTCGCAACCTCGGAAGAACGCACAACAGCACTGATACTCCTCTTCGACTAGCTTCGGTTCAGCCCCACGTGCTACGCCCAGCTTAGCACGATAGAGCCGAAACTCCCATCCCGTCAGCGCGTGTCCGTCAGCTGTTGCGGATTTATTGTCGACGTCAAACTCGAGGCGAGCCCAATCGAATGCAGCATTTTGACCGATCGCCCTAGCGTAGGAAGACTTCAAGGTCAAAATTATACATAGCCTTCGGAGAACGGAATCGGGGTTAGGAGCCGCTGTGATAGCAGCCAATTCTAAGGGAGTCAACTATCCGGACGTTTCAGCCTGCGGTTGAAGGATAGTCCGGGAAAGGCTGTACCTTGTGAGATAGCGACTCGATGTATGAAGAGAGTGTAACTCGACCGGGAATCTTATGTCTCAGGATTCCGAGACCAATATTGATGACTTTCTTCTGAGGACCTTGCGTCATGGCCATCCCAAGCAGCGAGTGGTCCTGGGCAAGATGATAGCCAATCATTGAATGCAGAAACTTCTCCGGAGGAAGGTCATCCTAGCGGAGGTAGAACTGAGTGTTGGTCCTCAAAATGAGGGAGCAACAGTTACCTGCTCTATCCAATGCTTCCCGTTTTGCGTCACGCAATCCCGCCACTTTGCCCTTGGTATCCGTCTGTGTCGCATCATGAGTAGTGGTAGCATTGCAAGGAGTAGATTTCCTGGAAATGCGAGCATTAGTGATGCGATATTGCAGAGATTTTGGGTGGGTATTCACGAAAGCTATCAGGGTCTGAAGGTTTGTAGGGGATATTAACGTTGGGAATACATTCCTTTACTAGACTATGACATGCGTCGTACTCCTGAAATCATTGTAAGTGGGAAGGAGACAGGGAGGAGCAGAGATGCTCACCTCTTTGCCGTAGTCACGGTTCAAAGAAACCATCCACACCAAGATTGGACATTCGTGTGTGGTTCCCCTTCCAGCCATTGCGAGTGTTTGATGGGAGGACGGACGGAAGGACGATACATTTATATATGCATTAGCTTATGAGCATCTCTAGGTGCAGGCGTCAGTTGGACTCGTGAAGGTGGATCGGACGTTACGTACGTATATTGTTATTCTCTTTAATGATTGTTTGTCTATTTGTTATTCTCTTTATTCTTGCTTATCTATTTGTTATTCTCTTTATTCTTGCTTATCTATTTGTTATTCTCTTTATTCTTGCTTATCTATTTGTTATTCTCTTTATTCTTGCTTATCTATTTGTTATTCTCTTTATTCTTGTTTGTTTATTTGTGTGCCAATGGGTAGTCATGGTACACCGGTCTGTCATATCCACCGTTTGCATATGTCTGATGCATGTGAGAGGCCAGCACAATACTGAAGCACTAAGTATAAGGTTAAGTTGGATATCCAGTTCCATGGCATCTTGATCACAACACAGCATTTAAGGCTTAGGATGCTCATTACTCTTCTGGTGAAGCATGGCTGATTGCCCTCAGGTTACGGTCCGTAACTGGCATGCTATGCCGAATTACAGGGGATGGGCCTTTGTTTCTATTAAGCGTGACCACTGAAGGGCTTGTGACACCACCTCCATGTTCCTCTGCCACTAAATTTGCAGTCATGTGGCTCTATCAATGGTCGTGTTGCACCATCAGGTGTTTTCTCACCAGCCCATGAGCTGTAGGTGGATACGGCAAGATTAGACATCTCGTGCTCAGTAGCTGTCAACATGAACATGCTCCTACTGCTGTTTGTATAAATGGCTGATAAGTGTCGATATCGGCACTGCTCCTGCACTTGAGGTGATCTCCTTAGTGCTCGGACTGTCCATGATTTCCACCAGCCCTTGAGTGCATATATTGGAACCACTGTCTCGCTTCATCCGACCTGATCCTGTTCACTACTATGTCTAATGTCAGCGGATTACACTGCATAATCCCCATAGCATCACAAGCACTGCATGCAATAGGTATGCCGCGACTGTACTGAAAGGTGTGTCACTTGTAAGTAATCGAGTGCGAATGCATTGCCGTACAGCACGATCTGATATTCTATTCACTGGTAGCTTGCTCTTCACTGGACCCTAATCATCATATATTGAAAAGCTCCTAGTGACCCTCGAGATCATTTCTGTGGGGTTAACCAACCAATGCCTTCAATATGTGGCATTAGGTTGCAAGCAGTACGGTTTGAGCACATTAGGCTCAGGTCTTGTGGGTCCTTGCCCCTTACTGATGAAAAAAAGCTACTAGCCATGTTCAAAGTTGGCTGTAGCTGTAGCTGCAGCTGTAGCACGCTTACTAAGATAAATTTGTAATCGGTATTTTGCAAGAACTCAGCTGATATCTGGTCAGATGTCTCGTCTGATGTCCCCTCAGGGGTTTCCAAAGCCCTAGCTTAGGGGTCCAGTTTTGCTCTATATACCTTGGTTTTATTTAAAAGAATCATGAACATAAATCTGAACAAAAAAGTCTTGCTGAGGGTACCATGGATTTTGAATGTGAAAGGATCATATTAAGTGTGAAACATAATTATCATGTATTTAAAACCCATGATACCCTCCAAGGGGACACCTTTCATCTGGACCTGTCTCCAGTAAATATGTTGGATAGGTATATTCCTAGATATGGTACTTAAGTTGGGCATAGCATGTGCTGAACAGGCTCTGTTCCTCATACAACCAAATAATACAAATTGTATTAGCTGATAAGGGCCATTCTTATCTCTTGCTCATCTTCTTGCCCATGCTACTCTTTTTTTCATCTCACTCTCTATCTCCCTTAGTGTTTGGGCACAGCCACTTGGCACCTTGTCTGCTGGTTTGGCTTTGGCTTTCTATTTGCTCTCATTCCCTCCAGATAACTCCAGTTTCAATTTCCCTTGCCTATCCAAGGAATCATATGATCCTGGAAGAGGCCTTTAATCCTAGAGCCCAAAAAACTAAGCTCCCCACTTGGTAGTTGCACATTTACTCTAGACTAAAATTATAGCAAAGGCTACTGTTTTACATACACCCTTGTTTTAAGATTTTTTTACTCATACTTTGAATTTAACATTCTCACTATACTGACAGGTGGAGATTTAACTTTTTTCTCTGCTAACTGCTATTTCTTCAGCAAAACTATACCTTATGCTAAGACTCTGGAAATCCCTGAGAGAACATTAACCAGACAAGGCTAGGCAACAGCTGTTAGCTGAGTTCTAAAATACTGATTACAATTTTATCTTAGTAAGCATACTACAGATCTTGCTACAGCTATAGCTACAGCTATAGCCAACTTTGAGCACAGCTACTTATGTATTCATAATGCTTCAACATCTGACATCCAGATGATCATGTTACATCCTAATAACAAACAGAATAAAGGTCATACTCCAATCAACCTACCATTCATAAGAACAGTGAAGTTCAGATGATGGATGTCTGTTCTATTTTGTTTTTAGGAGGTAATATTTTGTTTGAAGTTGTAAGGTAGGTGACAGCCAAAAGTAACTAAGCAAACGTGACAAAATGTGACAATCTCTTGATAAAAGCCATTGAAAAGGTTATAACACATTTCCACATTGCCTAATCAACAAAGTGTTACCTATTTTTTGTAGATAATCAATTCCCTCACAATAAATAGGTTCCTATCAGACCCTTTTTTCGAGTGGTTGATGAGCCTTTGCAGTTTGAAGTAGCGAGATACCGTGGGAAATATAGAGACGCGTCGAGGACACGTTCAGGGCCCATACTCTACATTAAAGCCTCAAAATCCCAATACTCCATCGGTAACTTCAGTGTTCTGGTTCATCATCAGGTGACATGCTAATGATAAATCTCATCAGGTTTGCCAACCATTCACACTGATTTATTGATGCATACTCAAAGGTCCTCAATAACAAGCAACTTTCCTGGGCAAATAAAAAGTATCGAGGCTATCGGGTGCTCCCAGAAACAATTCTGGATGAGTTTGATGCAGTACACTCCTCAAATACATAAAATACGTGCATTGTTGGTATTCTATTACTTTGCAAGCTAATGAAAAATGAGTTCCCTCTCTTGTTAAAGGGATTCAGCCAGTGGCCCCACTGCGACTCATTAGGCCTGTCAATTGTCCAATGCCATCAGTCACACCTGTGACAGCTTAGTGAGCATAGTTGCTTTTGGCTGTCACCTACCTTAGCTGACTGTATTACCTATAAGATACTTACTATACTGCCCTTAAAGTAGTCTTTCCTACCTTTAACCTTTATCCAGTTGTTATATATTTCTTTTAGCTTTCCACTCATAAGTGGGCATAGCCTGTCAAGGTCCCTGTTACAACCTTTGTTATGAATTCAGGTTGCAACTGAGATAAAGGCTTGAGGATGGCAAAGGAGAAAAAACAAGCTTGTAAAGCATAAAGAATACAAGCACTCTACCTAGGGTTTATATATTACTGAAGGGACTAGCTAATAATAGGTGAAATAGAGGATGAGTAATAGTATGAGTTATGGTGAGTAAGCAGGTGAGTCAGAGTAGAGTCATCAAGGGGCTGAAACAATATATAAAATACTATGCTGAGTCAGTATACTCTAAATATAAATGAAACTATTGTGATCATAACATCATCCTCCTCCTAAGTACCTTTGGAGAGCTTACCTGATGATATGCCTGCCAGCTAAAAGCTGTTAGCAGAAGAGGTGGGACTTAAAGCAGGAGTGAGGAGGAGGCACTGGGATTTGAGGTAGTAGCATAGAGTCATGGAAGGTATTGGGTTGAACCTAAACACTTAGTCATACTCAAGTCATACTTAAGTTGTGGCACCATAATCTCTTCCAAGTATAGTAATAGTCTTAATATCTGTAATGGATGATATTGCCAGAACACATAACATAACACCATTGAAGAGTGGTGAAAGATAGGATAGTAGTTGGGAAGATTGACTTCTACACTGCAAAGTTGAGAACCTGAAGAGTAGCCCATTATCTTCCTAGAATTGACTTATATTGTTGTAGTGTTGGTGACTACTGGTATATGCTTAGAACATCAGACTCATGGAGTGGAAGCTCCTAGATTTTTGCTCAACCCTCAGTAGACTCAATTTACTCAAATAAAAATGCTAGTAGCAGTACTACAAAAAAGTCCAATTCTATAGTATCCCAGTGCTATGATAGAAAAAATACTTGGAGACTTGGAAGTACTTGAAAGACCATTGATATATAGGGGAAATGTGGAAGTCCAGATGGTTATGCTGAGATACTAGAAGTTGGTATCTGGTTCAAGCCAGCATTTAGAATTTAGAATGTCTGAACAACTGATTATAATCATTGTCAGGCAGCAGGTTAGTTGGTTTTAGATGACTAGGTGGGAGGGGCAATACTAACTTTCTGAGAACCAGCAAGGGAAACAAATAACAAGGTCTGAGGCTAATGATTTATCTACACTGGTAGCTGCAAACTTGTGATTCTCCTCAGAAAGGATGGGAGAGACATATGTAAAACCTTGCTGGGATTTGTAAAAATTTTCAATATTCGAGCTGTCTACATGTAATTAGTGGTACCAAACCCAGTGGTACTCTAGAATGTAAGACTCAGGTCAAACTTCTCACTAATTGTTTTGAAGAGTACAATAGCATCCAGTGCTGTTCCAGTTGACCAGAAGTAAAAGGGAAAGTAATGATGCCCAGCTGGGATGGTGGTTCAACTTCCAAACTTCATTTATTACTGTTTCCCTGGACATGTCATTCTCATCGAGGCTTCAGGCCATATAAACAGTCTGGATAATCCCAATATCTGACCTAGATAAAGCTGGAAGTATTGTCAAAAATGACAAGTGGCCAATGCATGTTAAACAGGGTAGGGGGACAACTGATGCTGAGGGTAGATGGGTAGGATGATGGGTGAATGAAGGACCAATTAATGGCAGTAATGCATTACTAGTCAAATCCAGTGCATGTCTCATATATAGAAGAATCTGATTGCTAGAGACTCCAAACAGAAATGACGTTTTCACGAACTTCAGACTTGAATATAAATGCCTTATGTTCTCAAACAGCAGGGAGAATTTGAGGAGACTGAGCATATTTGATTGATCCGTCGCGCTCTCGACGTTGTGGTGCGTCAAGCTTTCATGCATGCCAGACCGCCTGGGAATGCTCGGATAAGTTTGTGACATTAGTAAGGAGGGGCATCGCACATGCCATGGCAGTGTTTCAACATCGAGGAAGGTTATTGCTAGGCTTGGGGGCTTAAGGGGAATAGTGATGCCGAGGATGAGATCTGTGTTGTCAGGCTTTTCTTGTCCCTGGCACAACGGAGTTTGATCGTTATCAATTTATGGTCGAACAAATGTCCAAAGCTCGCAGCCCTTGTTCTTTTATCCCTTTGTTCCTCTTCTCTCTTACATGAACATGGCCGCATCGTACGTCCTGACTTCTGCCGCTGCATGTGCCAACCTCCTGCTTCTCTTCAGCTTTTTATTCATACCGTCCGCGTGCTTCTACCTATACAAGAAGCTCCAATGTGGCACACAGTAACAGCCTGCTGTGTTCGAATTCTTTACTACATGCGCAGCCAAGAGTATTATTGAACATCTTTCCGAGATCCACATGATAGCCTTCCATTATTCAAGAATCAACCTTCAACCATAACGCTCACATACCTGCTGAATATGGTCAGCCTTGGGCTTCCTTTTGGCCTCATTTTCAGCTTCTTCACACCCTCTGACTCTCATGTGTGCACCTGTCACTGCGTGTTGTAGGATTTGTATGGAATTTATATAGGCCAATGCTGTATCGACTAACCTTATCCCTTTTCCTACCTGATGGTTCCCCGTTTCGCGTTAGTGTCACTGATTTCGATTCTGAGCCTACAGGGAATTGTGAAGTGCCATCACTGGCCAACGCAGCAAGTACATTCTTCGGATGGTTTATGTCTATCTAATGGGCACAGTAGAACCTTTCATTCTCCAAATGGCACCCATTCCTCCACACAAGCTGCGATCTCAATCTTGACGACTGTTGTCTCAACGACCAACCCTTTAGACATTAAAACCGTTTCCTCGAATTCATCGTCATCAACCGGCGTTGGTGATGCAATTCTCTCCTCCAGTAACACGACTTGTGGAAACCTCATCATCCCCATTATTGTTCTTAGTATTCTTCTAGGAGTCCTATTATTCATTCTTATGTGTCTCCTACTCTTTCTCCGCCGCTGGCATCGTCACTGGAAAGGCTTCTATGGGCACCCACAGGACGGAACTGCGCATGCCCATAGCGATAGACCTGTGGTAGTACCAAACATCCCTGTGGTTAATTCCAAAATTTTGTCATCCGACACTCCAGCCACTCCTGCTGCAAATGATCAGACTTTGGCTCAAACGGCTGACGCACCACGTACACGGCCTGCGTCAATCTATCATTCATCCGCCGAGCTAGCTTCGGAGAACAGCCATGCCACGACTTTCTCTGTGGCTGCCTTAGCACCTCATGCTGGGGCCAGAGAGGAATCTGCCTCGGGTTTACGATCAGTTGCAGCTGAACGTAGCATCAAGGCTTTAGATGTGGCGGACGTTGATGGATTCTCACAGGGTCAAGATGTCGAGTTCCATCCCGAGGTTCGGAAACTCCTAGAGAAGGGAAATCTTACGAAGGATGCGGTGGTGCATATGGCGCCAATGAAGCAGAAGGCGGAAACGGTCAATCCTGGATATAACCCCAAACTGGACGAAAAGCGTCCAGACAATATGAAGGACTATCTGACGTAAGGAGTTTTGTCTCGTCTTACCCAAGGCACTCCAACTCATACTTCAACACAGAAATTATCGTATTCTATTTGTTATTGATGACTCCGGATCCGTATGTCCCGCCTGTAGAATGGTCTGTGGATGATCAATTGTGAACTGAAGCCGCTCGCTTTGTCATCAATAGATGTCCGGACCTCACTGGAAAGAAACTCGATGTGCTCTTTTCGAGATCGCAGACTATGCTCTAGAATACCACTCTGATGCCGTCGATATCCAATTTTTCAACGATCCCTATCAGGGCAGGGGTGTCAAGGTACTGTACTTGTCATTCCTGGGGAGCGTTTATCAAGTCTCAATTCAAACATTAACAGGGTTCCCATGAAGTAATCGATGTGTTCAATAGAGTTCGTCCGGAGGGTCAGATGCTTTTTTTTTTGGAAACTCAGTCGGCCGTAACCTAACTTTATTCTTGCGGTAGGGACAACACCGACAGGCCGGGTACTCGAAAAGGTTCTCAAGGAGCAGATTGATCGCCTGGATATGGCGCGCCGGAACAAGACATCTGCTTCTGAACGTCCACTCGATGTTATCGTTCTCACAGATGGAGTGCCAGGTATTACTCATGCACCATCGATCATCTGGTACAACTCTGACTTTGATAGACTCTGACTCACCTCCTGCTCCAGTTATTGAAGCCGCCGCCAGAAGCCTGAGGGAGAAGAAACATCACCCTAACTCTATTGGCATCCAGTTTGTGCAGATTGGTAATGACCCCCAAGCGCAACCGACACTTCTGTCGCTTGTTGAGGGACCCAACAACGTATGTGTGGTTCTTGGTGACTGGTATTGTGGTTGAACGGCGTCTACCTATAGGATATGGTTGACACGATTAGCTACAGTCTGTACGCAGACCAAGAGCCTCGTGGAAAGCTAACTGCTGCCGTATTGGAGCGTATCATTCTAGGCGCGTTACATCCAAATCTGCGTGCATACTGGAACCAATACCGAAAGAAGACGTCAACGAATGCACCTAATGACTTCTGAAATAATTATCACTCTTTTTACTTTTCTTGGAATGATATAGACGTTATTTATGACTTCCCTTTCTCCCGGCTATGGAACTCAACGTGAACTATTGGTTTCCCCTCGCCCTGCCCCAGTACCGCGAAATCAGTGCACGGCCTCGAACCAATTTTAATGTCCGAACAATCGTCATCGGTGCACAACATCGTGTAGCATGAAATACAACGGATCAGTGCAAGCTTAGTATATGATGGACACGCGGTGTTAGGCTATCTGCATCTACCAATAGATTCCACGGCTGAAGCACTACATAGTAGAGGGCGAATGCTAGCTAGATTCCAGCGAACGGTATTTTTCTTGTCTGTTCCACTATGCTTTACTTATATCTGTCGTCAAACAGAACCAAAAGATTCGGGATTCAGGTTCAGTTTGATGAACCTCTGGTGATGCCTTGGCGGAATTACTACGAAGAACATAACTGCAACATGATCACATCAGTCGAGCGCGCTCCCTTCAGTCCATATATCCATCGGAACTGGTTGGGAGGGAGATTGACATAACTTCATAAGGTATGGCAGGCCAAGATCAGGTGGGGATGCGAATGACACGACCACCCGCTCTATAGCGTCGATTTTCATCCAGGACTCCGTATCACTATTTGTAGCTTTGCGATGTTCTTGAAGAGCTGCAAAAAGGGGAGTGCTCATGCACATGGACGGCTTTCAACCTCTCTTAACGCCAACCTCGCCTTCTTTCCCCCCTCTTCCCGCACATCCTTCCATCACCCCCACTCGGCAAAACCATTTATATATGTCATCATGCGTCTTGTAGGTGGTGCATCAGTCATTTGAGCCAAAGTCTGATCATTCGCAGAAGGAGTGGCTGGAGTGTCGGATGGCAAAATGTTGGGATCAATCACAGGATGTTCGGTATTGCCATAGGTCTAACGCTATGGGCATGCGCAGGTCCGTCCTGCGGGTGCCCATAGGCTTGCCTTCATAGACTGGTGTTGCTGCCTCCAACAATTCGCGTTCATCTTCGGGGGTGTCCGCAGGCGCGATTCTCGGCGTGGTATTCGGATTCCTCTTCATTCTCCTCACACTCCTCGTTCTCTATAAGATCCGCCCGCGATTCTTACAACGCATTTTCTTCCTTTGATCCAAACATCTCAAAAAATCGAGGTCTTCGGAATACATCATGTCACCGAGTTCTTCCGATCCATCCCCCATTTCGAGCTCAGTCATCGTCACCCCTTTTAACCCCGCATTTCCACCCCACCGTTGCCAAAGACCTCGCCCAACGATCACGAGTTGATCAGGCCAGAGGTAGAGCGTTCGAATGAAGCTCTTGGGCATTGGCCACGAAGGGGCCAGACGGCATATGATTATTACAATGTTACTCGGACTATCGAGGCTGGCAGGAACCAAAGTAGCGGTAGCAGCACGGGTCCCGGGAAACCTTGTCTGCAACCAAGTCCAACACGCAATCTTGCGTCCAACTCCTTTGGCACTGTAGCAGCTCTAAGTACGGGCAGCTCTAAGGCAACGTCTCAAACGCCACCGCCTCCAGGATCTCTGCGGCAACAGCTGGACACGAAGCCAGCTCATCCACGCATAACCACGAGGAAGCATCTGCAATGCCTAACCAGTCTCACGTTCCTCCACATTCTCAGCAGGGATCGACAGATGCAAGCGTTTTACATGGTCCTGGAAGGGGAACGGTCTTGACGTATTCTACAACATACCCTTGTAGCAAACGTCCTCCCGCTTGTGAGTCGATCGAGCGGGAGTCGTAGGTTGTCTATTATATATCTTCATAACTTCTAACCAAGGAGAATCCTGCAAGGCGACAAAGGACTTGATCTTAACGAGTGGGGCAGTCCTATGCACATCTGAAAGAGTACTGAAAATAATGCTACATAATATGACGACACTGGGAATCCAATAGAGATGCATGCGTGCCAGAACAAAAAGTATAAAAATTTCCCACAAAACAGTCCACACCGTTGATGACTTCTTATCACAACGAAACCAACCTAGATATTACCAACAGCGTCTTCATGCTTCAGCGGATGGCACCAACACTAATCCAAACATCCATCCCCACATCACCATCAAGAACCTCACCATCCACGCAGGGTCCGCGCCGCGGCCAAGGCCAGGCCGGAGCTGCATGGCGAGCGCGGCCTCAAGTGGCGAACGTGTGCTAGCAATAGCTTCTTCCAGCGATGAACGGACACGTCGACGGAGTGGAGGTTGTGGTAATGGCTCTGGGGAGAGTGATTGGACCTCAGACTCAGGTTTATGTGGTGGTGCTGCATCGGGGAAGGTACCTGGAAGAGACGTGCTAAGCTGCAGAACCGGCATCAAGGTTGATACTGAAGCAAGCTCGTGAGCCACTGCAGCCGCAGATGGTGATGCGGGCGCTTCCTGCAAAGTTTCCGGTTGACTTTCAACTTGAGGAGTCAAAACCTCAGAACATTCTTCTCCTACCCCCCGTTCCTCGCTCTCTGACACCTCTTTCACTACCACTTGTGCTTCCTCATCCGGCCGCTCCGGGTCCTCGCGTGCTCCATCATCAGAGGGACATTCTATCTCTTCGACCTTATTAGAAGGCCGAGGTCCCACCTCCGCCTCAATCTCCAGCTCCTCATCGTCGTTTGACCCATACTCCCAACCAATAACCCGGTCACAAAGGGAATCCGGGACAACCTCGACTTCGACCGTGAAATCACCATCACTATCCCCCTCTTCATCGTCTGCCTCGAAGTTGAATGTCCACTCCCGATCCGACTCATTCAGATCTATGGATATGCTCTCCGGCGAGCTGACGAGAGGACCACCCAAGATTGGAACGCCCAATGCCTCCTCTTCTCCCTCTTCCCTGTCCTCGTGCTTCGGCCCCACCAGGACTTGCACATCCATGTCCTCCCTCGGTGCTAACGGAGAATCAGCTTCCGCCCCGTCAACAACAGGAACTTCCCCCTTCAACGTGTCCACGTCGATAGTAACAGGACATTCCACCACAGGCATCAAGTCAACCGACCCACATGGGCTTGATTCACTCAAACCCTTATTGACTTTTGGCAAAGAGAGAGCCCTGGCTTCGCGAGGTGGTGAAGCGGGTGGTGTTGGTGTTTGACCCAGTGACACTGGCGTCGCCCTCCCAATGGACGATGCAGAGACAATGTCCGAATCGCATTCAGAATCGTCCCTGCGCAAAACGGAGTCGTGGGTGCAGACAGATACGACTGGAGGATCTGCAAGCTTGGTCAGCACTGAGGGTGGGACGTCAAGCGCCTCAGGAAGGGCAAGAAGGTCTGGATCAGGGCACTCGAGTTCCATCTCTGGCCTCGCCTCGACGTCCATGTTGGGCTCCTTGTCTAGCGCTACCGCCTTAGGTGATGGTGCAGGTGGAAGTGCAACATCATCCTCATCCTCCTCTGGCAGAACCTCAGTGCCAGCAGGCTTGGAACCACTGTCATGATCGGCGGCTGCTTCAGCCTGCAAGTGACATCCGTTTTGGTCCTTTGGGTCATGCTCCCATTCCCACTTCTCCTCTTGCACGTGCTCGACACCCGCCTCAGTATCCACGTCTTCCAACTCAATCAACCTTTCCTCAACCCTTTGCTCAGCCTTGACACCCAGACCTTTAAACGCTTCCTCCGCACCCGCGGGGAAAGGAGCGGTCACCGGCACATCAAAGTCCATAAGCATGCCTTCAACATTTGCCCCCTCAGCATCAAAGCCCCATCCGCCAGCCTTCCCAGTAGTCCTTAAACCTAACATCACGTCCGCACCTACGTTCATATCGATATCCACGAGAGGAATAGGTCGAGGGAGGAGTAAGTCGTGCTCCAAAGTCTTGGCAATGTCAGACGAATTCGACGAACAGCTAGTCGTGCGAGGGGTTTCGAGCGGAGCCGAGGCAGGTGTAGAATCGGGATTTGAAGTTAAAGGTGAAGGAGATAATAAATCAGTTGTCAAACTAGAGTCCGTTGAGGATGGAGATGAAGAGAAGTTCAGAAGGAACTTGGGTGTGCCAGTAGCAGGAGAAACTGACTCCGATTTTCCCACCGCTTTCTCCTTCGCTTTCGCCTTCTCGAGTGCAGGTACGATGAGTGTATGCGTCTGCTTGTTATTAGCTTCCGCTGTCGAGTCGACCACGTCTTGGGTGTGCTCTGGCTCCCAGGCGTCAAGGTCAAACTGCGGGGGAGATATCTTCTTCACAGCTACCCCTCCAAGGCTTTTGCTCTTCTTGTGTTGTTGTAAGTACAACGAGCGAGGTGAAAGTGAAAGTGAAGAGAGTGTGCGTGAGGAAAGGAAGAGACTGGGACTGGGAGAATTTGGTCTGGGACCCACAACGTTGTTCGATGATATTGCTGTTGAGTTGTTCGGCTTGAACGGTGATAGGCTGATGGCCGGGAACGCGGTCGTCGGTGGCGGTGTAACTAGACCACTTGGACTGGTCATGGCAGCGGGCGTGTATTTGGGCTTAGGGGGTGTGATAGGGACCAGCGGTATGTCCGAATCAGTCATCCCAGGAAGAGGTGTTGGACTCGGTGGCGGTGGTGTCGAAGGAGGTGATGAGATGGTGTGGACAGGTACAGGAACCGAGACCGGAACTGGTGTAAGAGGTCTGTATGAAGGTAAAGTGTCCAAGCTAGAAGACCTTGAGAGCCGCCCTGTCGGTTTGAACTTGTGGCCATGATTCTTTGAAATAGAGATGGGCAAAGAGCCAGACACAACCGGAAGGTTGATGAGAGAATGGGTCTTGGAAGGAGAGCTGGGCATTGTAGTCGGCAATAGTTCTGCTCCAGACGGATGAAGTGGAGAAGACAGTCGAGTCAACCGACGAAAAAGAGAGGATAATGGGGACCACCGACTCCGAGTCGGTGTTTGCTTGGAGGTTGATTTCTGGCGAGTGCGTATAAAGGAGAAAGGGGAATAGAGGGAGAGGGATGATGGCCGACCAGCGGAAACAGGTTCGGGTAATGCAGTTCTCGACGCCGTTGACAGGAGGCGGGGTTTTAGGAAGCGGTAGAGGCAAAGGAGAAAGTAGGATGTCACGATTGCCAGCAGAGTGAATCCTGTAATAGCAAGGGGAGAGAATGTGGCCATTATTGCCAATGCAGGTGCCCGCCTGTTGTGTTCACTGGAGTGAGAATTATTAGGGTAGATTATTATGAGAGTAGCAGTGAAATACAGACGATGTGAGGGGTGGAAGAGCAAAAACTCTGAGGGGAAGGATGTTTTATTAGCCGTAGGTTAATGGTTGAAATGGCATGGACGCACACAGGAAGAGCGAGGGCGAAAGCAGTAAGGACAAGGGTGTATGGGAAGGATGAGGTAGGACAGAACATGCTGGCCATGGCCAGGAGTCGTGACGGTCGTAAACGGGAATAGATATCCCAGAAATGAAGCTTTGAAGACCAGCCAGAGTCCGCAAGGTGACTGAGGTCGAGTTGTGGTGCGAGTCTTGCCTCACTGAAGCCACATTTCCATCACTTAGACCAAACTCGGTTCAAACGTCCCTTAACACGCGTTCTCGGCCCGTTCCCTACACCTCTGTCGCAGTGTTGAGTTGTACGTATCGTTACAATCCAGTCATTGGCACTCACTAGCATCCAACAACAATCTATCCATCGAGGCCATGGCTCAAATGGATAGAGACGCGTCTACAACACAAGAAACACTAGACTTTTTCACCTCGGTAATTATTGAAAAACGAAGACAATAGCCGCGCGCCTGTTTTGTAATCGTAGCACGTATGGGCCGTGCCCAGAATTCTCAATGGATGGTACTTATGGAACGGGTTGAGGACAAGAAGATGACGAATTAGGCTAACAAAACAGAACTGAACATCGGCATTCCCCGGAAACGCGTTTATGGACACTCTGTATCAACATGCTATCTTTAGAACTCATCAGCCACTCATGGGAGGAACATCGAGTGTTATCCGACCAGCCATTTCGGATGTGATACGGAGCCAAATCTCTGAGAACCTTCAATTGAATTGTGTTACCAAACTAACAAGCTGCTTTTGACGAAAGTTGAAAACGTTGAATCCATGACGTATCTTGAGCCATCCATGCAAGGTTACCCTTGGAGAGGCGAAGCACTGAGTTGATTGCGACCAAACCCAAACTCCAATATTCAAAATTCAACGCTCAACTCCTTCAAGCGACCCCTGTAACAATGGCTTTGATTTGGTTGATTATCCCTTCAAAGCATTTTCCCACAAATCCTAATGCAATAGCTAGATTACTGCAACCCTCCTTCCGCATACTCCGCGACCCATGTAACTAATCCGTTCCTCTCCCACGCAGCCTGTTCCATCTCCATCACTGAGGCTTTTGGTAGCGTTAGTAATTGGTTAACATCTCAGATCACTGGGATGTGTCCTCATGAATTATACCAGAGACTTGATATCTCATCTTTGTTGGCTTCCAGGCGCTACTAGAGAGTTTCACTATCACCAACCTTGGATTTATGAAGACAACATATGATCCTCTAGATGTAACTCGCGTACTCTGACGTGGGTGTTGGATTGGACATACGTGATGGAGGACAATCCTATAGTCCTGCCTATCCAATGGCAATCTGGATCTGAGCGTATTGTGAGCCTCAAAGTCACTATACAGTTGAGCTTCCTTGTGTTCCCTGTAAGCGTCCTGTCGAGTCAACGAAATGTGATATCATACCCAAGGAGAACAAGTGAAGGTTATCGGACTTGCGCGCTCAGCACCAAAGCTTCCCGTGCCCGCACCCGATCAGTGGCCGCAATGGTCGCCTGACGACCATCGGTGACCTAGCCCGAAGTTCGAGGGGAACCTTTCTGGTAGTTCGGTAGAGTGGATAAACGCGGAACATGATAGCTCGGCTCGTAAGTAGAAATCGAAATATCCGATGTTACCAAATCCGGTGCTTGACAGATTATGGTGTCATATATGAGTCTTATACTGCATTGATGTATACATAGTGACTAATGAAACTTCTGAGTGAAGCCATCCCTCGGCCTCCATGGCCCATGGAGAAGCACTATAGTCAAAATACGGCGCTAAATACGGGGGCATCATTCATCCTAAACCCGACTGCATGTAGTCCATCACTTGAAGTTTGGGGAAAAGACATAGGCGTGTCCTCTGACGTCCGGGGCATGAAATGGAGAAACAAGGATATTCCATTTTCCTCCGCCAAAGCCTTTATTTCGTTCAGTAAATCGTCCGAAGGTTTCTCCACGCCAAGAGGAAACGAAATATCTACGCCCCGAACTCGCGATATTCCGAATCTCTTAGACAAACAGGCTCGTGATTGCACGAATTTGAGGATGCTGTCTCCAGAGAACATAGCTCCAGTACATTGAAGGATTTGTAACTTAGGACAGAAGAAATTATAGGTCTCCTGCCATACTTCACCCCCTTCGTCATAGTCGGATAGCCTGGTGATTCCCACAGGACGGGAAAACCCGTCATTATCATCAGAGTCATTGCTGTCCTCGCCAACAAACAGGCTTCCACGGTCACTGATATCTTTCGTTATGATCACGATATCCTTCTTGTCAGGAATTATGAGCAGATTCTCGAATAGCGTGTCATCGAATAGCACCGGTTGCGGCAAGGAGTCAGTGAAAAAGGACGGTTTGGTTGACCTCCCATTGCCCCGGAGTGACAGTCTCCTCAGATCAGGCAGAAGAGATAAGAATCTGAACAAGTCCCCCTCTATAAGCCAGTCATATTGTAACGAAAGCTCTTCAACAAGCTGTCGAACTTTGCTTATGAAAGACTCCAGGGCTCTAAAGAGCTTCGGAGAGAGGGACTCTGGTGTGATGATATGGGATAACCAGGGCGACGGCGGGTAACGATCGTACGCAATACATCGAAGGCTTGGGGCGCAGAGGTGATTGAAGAATCGTACTGAATCAAACGACGTGCAATGATCGACGACACAGAGGTAATAGAGATGTGGAAGGCTGACCGTCTCTTCCAGAGACAGGTCTGCCGAGGAGGATGAAATGTCGAAGCAAACGCTGAGGCCTAGGAGGTTCGGGCACAGGGATAGCGTGTTCATGATTTGGAATAGAGAGCACCTGCAAGCACCGTTGAGGTTCAGTGATCTGTGACCACTGCACAGGTGCTTTGTTGATAAGTTCCCCAAGTAGCGGCAACGATATCCACCGCAACTTAGGACAATACAAGAAACTATCCTCTCGTGAAAGTGCCTTCATGGCTCCAGTACGCGCGACCTCGGTGGTGTTACACCTCGAGCCATCAATGTGCAATTTTTCCAGCAAGGGGAGATCCGATGCCTTGTAGCGGGAGAAGAAGTGCTGGATCCAGTCAAACCCAGGTACATGGAAGTAAACGAGCCTCCAGCGGAGCGAAAATGAAGATAGAAGTGTAAGGTACGGTAGGACCGTTTTAGTTGATATGGCTGGCGCAAAGAGATGGCCTGCAGTCAGAGATATAGACAGGGGGAGGTCCCTGGAACGGGAGAGCCAAGATGCAATTCCCTGAAGGCGAACAGCTTCGTCTTTACGACTTGCAAAGGATGCAAATCCTGTCTGGCGGCCCACCGGTAGAGGGATATGAATGGCTGCCCAGAGCTCCGGAGTGCTGTGTGCAACCTGCCGCCATTGACTGCATACTTGACCGAGGAGGATGGGAGCTTCTTGATTGTTCATGGCAGGATTGCGACCGAAGGGGAGGCAATAACAAAAGATTTCACGAAGCAGCGAAGGAAAGAGTCGATGGATAGGAGCACTGAGGGAATCTCGCAAGTCAATGTGGGTTTTCAACGCCTTCTTCTGCCAGTCAAGTTCCCCAAGCCTGTCTTGGAGTTTGTTGACTTCTTTGTCGAGATGTTGGAGGTGAGATTCCAACCGATTGAGAGCCGCCTTGGCTAGTGTGAAGTCGTCGTGATGAATGGGGACAGGGGATGACTCTGCGGCCGAGGCTGGATCCATAGAGGTGACGGTGTGTTGCAAGTGATCATGGCATCACGAGTCCAGGATGGACATTACAGGTAACAGCATGGGCGCCTAAAATCATCAAACTAATGAAGACAAACAGGAACGAGGTATGACAAAACCCAACCTACCACTCGCAACTTGTATATCACACAAAAGTTTAATTAGGCACCGGAAAGAACAAGTTGTGGGTCTTGTATCAGTCGTTCTCTGACTACCAAAATCCGAAATGTACAGGAGGATAGTTCAAATCTTCCCCGGTATCAATACCCTGATACGGAGAAAATAGGCTGTCGCTATGCAGAGGTGGAAGGGTAAGAGGCTTCAAGTAGTTTAGATGTACGCCCATCCCTGTTTGCTTTCCTAGCTCCAACACTCGGCGGGCGAAATCTTCAGATTTCTTCCTGCCAGGCACAAATGACACGCTTGCTCTTCGCAGGTGGGCAACATCCAGCTCACGATGCCTGATGGATCTGGCGCAAAGAAACTCAAGGAACAAAGATTCGGAAAACATGGCTCCTGAGCAGCAAAAGACTTCGAGGCTCGGACAAAGACGTCCGATGATGGTTTTGCTTTCGGATCTGGAAGAGGTGGAAGGTGAGGTTAATAACCGTTGCGACGTTTCATCGGGGAGGGCGTCCGAGTCCGAAACTAGATCAGTATCGTTGGCCTCACTCCCTGTTGGAACAGGTGACGGGGTTAATTGAACTCGGATGGTGAGAACTTTGGGGATGAATCTTCTCAGCTGTGCATCTGAGAAGTAGAATGAATTCGGGGTTGTCCACACGAAAGGAGTTTGCTCGTCTGGTGCCGTCTCTGCCTTTCCAAGGCTCTCTATTGACAATCTCTTCAGCCCAGGCAACATTTCCAGAAGCTGCATCACAGCATCTCCCGGTAGCGAATTCGTCTCCAGCCACAGCTCCTGAAGTGGTTGGATCAAGCTATGGAAGAAGACTCCAAACGCCCGCATTAAAGGCCGAAGATCCGAGTACACCTCCCCTCCCCAGTTCATCCCTCGACGAAAAGCGAGATGCTGTAGCTGTGGCGCAATCAAGCTCTCGAGTAAGGCGGGCATGTCATGTCCGCCCATGTCATCCTTCAGCATCAACGCTTCCAATTTAGGTAGTACCACTTTGGGCGGTGTGTATAATTCGTCGAAGACCACCACACTGTTCCAATCTGATACGGAAACGGAGCAGTTGAGAAGACTTGGACACTGGGCTAAAGCCTTCAAGATGTCCTGCAGCGAAAATGCGCCATTGGAGAGGTTCAGCTCAATGAGTTTGCTCCATCTGATGGGCAACTGTAGTATCTTCGCTCCATATCGGGGTATAGACACAGATCGTAACCGCGGTGAGTGTAATATGCCGTTATCTCGAATGGCGGCGACGAAATCCGGCGGGTGTGACTCGCCGGATGCAGGTCGAGGAACCTGAATGCCGTCAAAGAGGGCCTTCTCCAGCAGCGGTACATCACTTGCGTTGTACAGACCGAAGAATTCTGTCCAGTCGTAATTCTCGATTTTGAAAGCGATGGATTTCCAACGAGAAGCAAAAGGGGTGAGGAGGTCAAGGAAGGGTCGTACGACTGGATTTGTCGGAATTGATGGATCAAGGGGGTATACAGACGAAGATAAGGAAATGGATAGTGGAAGAGCTCCGGAGCGTGAGAGCCAGGACGAGGCGACCGAAAGCGTCGCGGAATTATCAGTTGGTGCATTAGGATTATATGGCTCAGCGGAAGGGACGACAATGTGAATGGTAGCCCACAGCTGTGGCGTAGAATATGCAACCTGCCTCCACTGACTGCAAATCCTTCCTAGCAGAAGGGGAGCACCTTTACTGCTCATAATGGCATTATGAGAAGTCGGAAGGCAATGGTAAAATATCTCCTGAAGAATCTCAGGAATTAGCCGACGAGCAGGAGCAAGTATACCCCTGTACTTGGTGATTCCGGCGCTCAACTGCTCCTTTTCGACAGAGAGTTGGGTACATCGATCTTGCAAATGGTCGATTTGCGACGAGAGCGCACGAAGTCGTTCCTCTGAGCTCGCGAGTCCATTCTTGATGTCGATGAATTCCTTTGGGGTGGGAACATAGTTTGTGTTCAGTTTCCCTTCGAGCGCCGGGATCATGATGGTAAGAAACTGAGCTTTAAGTGATGGAGGCTGTTCCTGACGACGCGTGTCTATCTCATGAGTGGCGAAGTCATCGGACCAATCGGAGTCATACAGATCAAAGTGTTGTAGCACGACGACGGATAGGTGGCACAGAAAATTTTGTGGTGAATTGTGGACAACGATGTATGGCAGGTTGGCCAACAATTTCCTTGGAGGGAGGTCACGACAGATACTCAAAAGGTCCGTGCCGTTCATTGTCGCTGGTTATGGGTCTGTTGTGGGTCTTCCACGTGACCACCTTGATCCAGATCTCATCAAATCCAATGTGGCGCATTTTTAGTCGTCAGAACTGTCTCGATCAGAAGATGGTAATGAGAGATATGTTTTCATACCATATCCGTGGTATGCTCACCATTTGTTCGTCGAACGAAAAATGACTCTGTGCTTTTGTCGCCCATATCCCACTCCATTTTGGTAGGTAATAGAGCCGCATGACTTACTGTCCTTCATGTTCTTGCTTGGATGGCTGGCACAGTCAAAAATAATTCGATCGCTAACGACACTGATCTTCACGGAAAAAGATGTGATTCCGCTCGATGCGGGGTGTAGCATTGACTCGCTTTACCAGGCAAGCCGAAGACCTTGGGAACCGGGCAACCCACAAACTGAATGTCCTTGCCGTAGATCAAGGCTGGGTTTTACTCTCGGCCTTCCCTCACAAGCCGGATCTCAAGTTCGAAGCTTCAAGGGTGAATACTGACAACACCCCGCAACTGTCGCCAATATATTCGACAGCCAACCACAAATCGGCGGCGGAGAGGACCTCATGACCCTTTAACCACTGTCAATTACAATGGATCGGCTTGACAACAACCAACGAGGGCATCCACCGCCGGCTCAGTGTGCTTACACTCAGTGACTGTTGCCAAGATGCCACGACTTCAATACCGCGAAGCCGTCTTGCCCACACGCTTGGGATCCTCAAATACAGCTGTCATTGCCTCGCCCTAGTGATGCTCTAATTTGCCTTCCCCGACCTCACGCGTATGTCACACCTCAGCCACTTTAACGAATGCTGAGGTGTCAGACCAAAAGTAAGGTTATTCAACAATGTACTACCATATGTCAAAAAATTTTGACAAAACACACCATACTCAGCTTGGCTGCGTACGTCTGAGGCTTAGAAAGAGCTCACCCGTCCAATACTAAAGTAAAACGTAGTATTTGCGACACCAAACCTAGGGTTCGGCTTGGATCCCGGAGATATAAGGGGATATTGGTTACGCAAGACATTACATGCAATGTCAGCTAGTTCTTCTGTTACACTGTCAGGAGATCTGCGAAACCATGGCCAATCTATCGCTTTCGGGGAGAGAGCAGAATAGAAGCTGTGACTGATTAACGCCCGATTCATATCGGTTACAACAAACCCAAAAGGTAAAATTGGCCTATCAGCAGCTGCAATGACCTGGATTCACAAATCCCATGAGAATAGATGTGAATACGCCTTCGCGTAACTGACGAACCCAGGCGTGAACGCGTGCACAGCCAGCTCAGATAAGCCGCAAAATTCCAACCCACGACATCCTTTGTCCTGCCTGGTGGTGATCCAGGTTTGCCCCTCACCCTTCTTCCTCCCTCGATTCGTGTCACAGAAGACATATAGTTGTTCCGCCGGCGTACCAGGCCGACGAATTAGGGAATGTAATGTAACACAAGCGGGTCAAATGACCCGATTTTCGCGCCCGCCAACTTAGCCTTGTTTTTGTGCTTTTGCAAGAAGTCCTTGGTATAGCCCCTCAATCTCCATCCACGATATACTCACCATCTTGAATAGAACCTGATCGGACCTTTTGTAACATAGCTTTATGTGGCTCGTAGCCTCACAAAGCATATCGCAACCCAGGCGAGGTTTCAAGATCGATTGTCAACATCAGACCAGGCGGCTTCACGGTGGTTTGCGAAGATCCTAATTGCCTGTACCCTCCGACCTCGGTAACGGTCATCGACACTGTTGCATTGTCCGAAAGCATCGCGAGTTTTTTCCAGTAGGGGTGCTGCTTGCCATCTTTGAGGGCTTCCTCCTGGCAGAGCTTCGCTTCCGTCACTTGGAATCGAGTGTACGTATTCTGGACGACGTGAATAACTCAAAGTCGAGGGGTAGTGAGCGGCCAGCACCTCGACTTCCAACGGATCATCAGACTCATCCGGTCGATAATTAGACCCTTATCTCCTTGCGCTTTGGATTGATACCCCCGAGCCTTTGTCCGAGTTGTTTTGGGTTAATCAACTTGAAAGCCGGAAATCTGCGTAATGACACCACTGACCTCAAAGGGCCAAGTCCGCATCGCAACGTGATCTGTTCCTGGTCTGGGTGGGAGTGATCACGAAGCGAAAACAAACCGAGAGACGTTCTTGAGCATAACGCAGATGGTCTCAAATCCACGTGGCTAATGACTCGGAGGTAAATGCACCAGTAAAGAACGCCTGGCTCACTTGGCTTTCCCATGGTCGAAGCCCTTTCAGTCGACTTAGGTAACCACAACGCAACGCATTGCGAAACGCCAGAATTAAGGGGGTTAGCTTATTTGCATCCCGCACTAAGAACTTGCCTCCGTTCCGGATATTTGGCCACGCAAACCAAACCGCTTAACTCAACCCACCCTTGTACACTCGCTAATAATTCTATTGCTGTTCATGGACGGGGAACATTTTCCTTTGTCGGCTCTGGGGAAATTATTGTTGGGGCATTGTGGGTAACCCTGTGTCCTTCCCAGCTGTCCAAAGCCCGCCGATTCATACCGGGGCGCATACATATAAGATGAAACAGGATCCACGACTACCCAAGTTTATTACTGCCCCCCATCACCACTTGTCCTCCCTCTCCCTCGGTCTTGGTGTAATTGGGACGTTGCGCTCTGATTTGGAAGTGCTCTCACGCGATTCTTGTTCACCATGTGCAAATACGAAGTGTAAGTGTCATATGTTTTCCGTTGGTAGACGCGGGTATTGACAAGGGCGGTCTGATGTAATCTTATAGGGTCGGTGACTATTATAGAGGATGTGGTGTTCGTCTCCGGCTTCTGGGGTCCTTCTCTTGAATGACTAACGCTGTTGTCTTTAACAGCACTTTCATTTGCGGTACTACACCGGCGAAGTGACCGACTGCGGACTAGCGGTATGCAAGACAAGTAAACAGCACATGCATGGTGCTTCGAAGAGTTGTGATTGCCCAGAGGTGAATCAAACTCCGCTCACCATTTCACACTTGCTTTGTGGGCAGCACCCTGTCCAAGTGACTCATGAAAATGATATGGCGCGATGTTTATACTCACATGATATTGATAGGTTGTTGTCGAAGATAGAAAGGTCCAAAACCTGTTTCAAAACGCGTTCGCACAATGTAAGCGCACCGCGCGGTGATGTGTTCTTACTCCCCGTATCCGGGTCCACGGTGTCAGATCACCTCCGAGCATTATCCAGCATAGTGACGGAGACTCTGGGGCTTTTTGGTGTAGGGTGGAGTCGTGGTGATTATGTATGCATATGCTCTTTATCTCATTTGTTGGTTAGAACCATCCGTATTGTCGTGTACAATTCCCCTTCCTTATCCGTAGAATTTCGTCCTAATGGTTTGTTACCACCGGGCTATATCAGTCGTTTTTGTTCCACAGAAACCGGGGCCGGGGGGAATGAAGCATTGGGGTCTATAATCGCAAAGCCTGAAAATAGAGCAGAATGATGACCCAAGTATATTGAGGTGTCCCTCGGTGACTTCTTCAAGGAGATAAAAGGACCGCTGGGCCAGCCACACGGATGTGAAAGCATCACCATAAGTTCTTGCCCCTGCAGTTTGCCGCTGTTGTCCTGCGATCCACGCGTTCGAGGTTCTGAGTCTCCCTGTTTTCGGCCATTGTGAACCCTTGACGACTGTATGTATGCCCCGCCATTATGTAAAGCCCTCACATGTCCCAAACTACTAATTCTTTCCCAGCAACCACCATCTGCCTCCATACTCCATTTCCTCATATCTCCCCCGTCCAGGCACTCGGGTTTATTCATGCCATCCTGCAAGTCTATGTCATATCCATCCATGGACTCACCACTGATCCTCGGTCTATTTTGACAAACCTTTAGTCTCAGAGCTTAAGGCCAAAGCTTCAAAGGTAACCAACTCTGGCGTAGAGAGGTTCCAGAATGTACGAGACCGTAATACGAGGTGTGCCTCTGCGCCTGAATCCCCACCTCGCTGAAACCATAATGGTATTGAACCAATAGCGTGCCGATGAAAAAGACAAATTGGGATCCATACAGCGGCGCACCTCCACCACCCCCTGCACCCAAAATCAATCCCAACAACAAACCCCAGGAACTCGCATCTTTCCCCCCACCACCGAGTCGTACTGGTTCGTCTATTGGTTCTGGATCCGCTAGCCCTGCCACACTTAGTCGGGCACCGAGCACGGCTTCCTCACCTCCACCTTTACCTTCTCGAGGTGCCTCTACAGGAGCTCCACCTCTACTTCCTCGGAGGTCGAACACGTTATCGCCGCCACCATTACCTGGGCGTAGTGGGTCTACACCCCCTACATCATTCAGTTCGATCGCACCTGCGCCCACACCACCACCACCCCCACCCCCTTCCCGTTCACCGCTTCCTCCACCCTCCAGGGCCTCATCAACAGTTCAATCGGTGCCTCCGCCGCCGCCGCCCCCTACGAACTTCTCCACTAAGCCCACAGCATCACCTGTGCCAGGCTTCACAGCACCATCTCCGGCCCTTCCCCCTCGGGCACCACCCCCTAAACGATCACCTGCGATTTCTCCTAAACCACAACCGCACCTGGTGCCAGAGGTCACATCGGAAGCAATACAAGATGAGATCGACTGGGCAAATCTCTCAGGGGAAGACAAGCAAGTGTTTTTCAGCTGGCTTGATGAATTTTTCACTCGCCTCTTGGGTGTTCCTGTTGGCCCAGACTTTGCGCATACTGGCCAAGGCCATGGATCGTCTCCAGCTGGGCCTCCGCCGGCTCTTCGTCTCGGGGTAAGTATTCCTACTCCGTCGTCGTAATGTTTACTCAATTGAAAGTCGCCAATTCAGACGAAACCGGTCTAAACAACGGTTACGAGAGCGTGACGAGTGATCGTGATACAGTTAAGATAATTATGATATCCGCGGAGTAGCGGAACAGAATGGATTACAGCGGAAGTAGAGGACACGAGTTGACTGATGTACAATCTATGCAAGTAGACCAGCCAAGGATAATCCGGATGGTGCTCGTTCGTATCGTGGGTACAGGGTCGACTCATTTTGGGGTGGCGGTAGATGAACGGTGATCCAGTAAGATGGGAATATGCTATGAAAAATGGATTCCGACATCGTGGAATGCAGATAGCAGTCTATTGATAGGGGAGTTAATATGGGATATTCAGGCGAACAATTAGCATGAACTTTTGCGTACTTGAGAAGGTCATCAATATCCATCTTTGCCGCTCTACTCTCCATATGACCAACTTCCGTTAACACCTTGTCGACTAATTCCGAAATCGGGGTGTTATCATCGACGGGCTATTATGAATATAGATTTTGTGTCAGTAATTATATGCTCCGGTGAGCACATGCAGAGCGCCAGCACCCTAAAATCTGGGGGACTTGCCATTTCTTGAGTTGCGAACCAGGTCCTTCGATTCTGCTCCAACATCTTCATCACACCCTTGGCTTGGAAATTTCCTCGTGCGGTCTTGTTGGGTCGAGAGAAGACGATTCGGTTCATACCATCGAATTCTTCGAACTTGACCGGGGGTGGTGGATCGATGGGCACCATACGGATAACTGAGGATTCTACTTGGGGTGGAGGGCGGAAATCATTCCGCGAGACGTTCATAATGTTGTCTACTTTTGCGTAAAGCTACACATTTATATCATGATCAAGATCATGAAATGAGTAAGAGTTGAGTGGGGGGAAGCGGGGTGAAGTTGTACTTGCCTGGACATTTGCTGATAATCGGGACCACAAGGCGCTTCCTGGTCTTGCAATGAGACGCAGAGCGAATTCGCGCTGAAACATGAGAATTGCGACGCGGAATAGAGGGCGGTGAGAAAGGAGTTTGAATACGAGGGGCGAGGAGATTTGATATGGTGTGTTGGAGATGCAGACTTCGAAGTAGGGTAGGGGATCGACCTTGACAAAGTCCCCGATCACGACTTCGAGTTTACGCTGAGCTGGCCTGCACGCATACGAAGCATTTTTAGCTGATTGAATCGGTTTAGTAGATGAGAAAGACAAGACACGAGAGGCGGGATGGAGGTAAAGATCGGGGTGAGGGAGAGGTGAAGACGTACGTTCCCTGCACACGTTTGATCACCTCCGCAGCCATGCGAGGGTCCATCTCGATTGCGGTAACGTGTTTAGCTTGTTCCAGGATTCTAACAGTGAGATTTCCGGTACCGGGACCGACTTCCAGGACTTTATCCGTGGGCTTGAGGTTGGCCTGTGAATGGTCCGCCAAACGTTCGATAATAAGGCACAAGATTCCATGATCACGGGGGCAATTCAGAGAAGTAACAAGGCGGACCCCAATGTTTCAAACTACTGAGCTTTCACGACGAAACGCTGGAATGGGAAGAAAACAAACGAACCGCATCAACTATCCTGGCAGAACGATATAAAAGGGTCAGCTGCTACGCAATGCCCACTCTGTTGCTATCTTACGCACCGTTGACATGTCTGCGGGTTCTTAAGAATGTGTTGGCCGAATCGTGCAGTATTGAAGATAGGATTCGTCATTTGCGCGCTGCTACTTCCATTTGCGCCAGAGGAAGATGAGCTTGGGCTATGAGCACCCTTTTTTGGAGCATTCTGATGCACTCTAGAGAGCTTTTCTGATGTTGCGCGAGGCATAGTGGTCGCGACTGAGGGCGAAAGAGGAAGGAAGTCGAGGGTGATGTGGGGCGAAAAAATGGAATATCAAATCTACAGTTGATCATGTGACCTGTCATTCTCTCAGTCACTTGCGACAACACCAAGATCCTCCCTCAATTCCTGAGCCGAGCCGCGGACCCAGCGAGCCAGGAGCGACCGGAGATTTCTTTGTATATAACATAATAGGAATGACATTGCTTCCAAGGACGGTCGAATAATCCAGTGAGTTCACTTCTTATCCATTGTGACCATTACATAGCCCTCGATCTGATGTCATGCATCACTGTGTTCTCAGTCCTCCGGCGTCAGAGTATAGTTGGTTCAACAGCAACAACCACACACTCATCCTCATCAGCCTGTTTCCACCAATCCCATGACATTATCGTCCTCCATCAAACACAAACTTCGTAGCAATGATCCGCTGACCGACGAAGAAGCTGCTGTTGTCAGGAATGCCCTGGCAGGATCGTTGAACAGACTACACGCTCTTCAGAACGAAGTCAACCAGCTACAGCACAAATTCGACAGCTTATCTCTGGAGAAACAGAGCTTGAATGCTTTCGTAGAGGGTCACAGAAGATTCCTCTCCCCAGCCCGTCGACTTCTCCCGGAAATCCTCCAAGAAATATTTTATCACTGTCTTCCAACTGCTCATAATGTAGTGATGTGCGCACGGGAAGCACCTTTGCTTCTGGGTCAGGTCTGCAGCCAGTGGAGGCAAATCGCCCATTCTACGCCAAAACTGTGGTCCTCCATCCATATCGTTGTTACTCCTCCATTACTACCATACCGTCCATCGGATATTGCCAGGCAGGAAGCCATCTCTGCCTGGCTCTCTCGTTCCGGAGCACTTCCGCTATCTATATCCATGTCCACAAGTGGCTTGGGGCTTTCGCGGCACCCGAGGGCTCTGGTCAATGATCAGATCCAACCCTTCCTTGATCGCATTACACCATTCGCGCAGCGCTGGAAGTCGATCCATTTCACCCTGCGATGGTTTGAGTGGACGGACTTCTTCACTCAATTCAGTGCTTCGGATCTCCCATTACTGGAAAGCCTTCACATCGAGGTTTATCGCCGAAGAAGAGACATGAGCGAGTTGGATTTCTCCTCCCTATCCAGAGAGGATGGTGTCCTACAGGCGCCTCGACTTCGCAATCTGTCTTTATCTTCGTACTTGCACCGCTTGCTGGAGCTGCGCATAGGATGGAAGAATCTGACGTGCCTTGACTTGGGGAGTCGTTGCATACCCCTTGACGACGTTGCCAAAGCTCTGGCAATGTGTCCCAACCTCGAAGTCTGCACCATCTCGATTATATCTCCAGGTCACTATAGCCCGATCAGTTCACTTCCTCAGCGAATGGAACATTTGACCTTGTCTAAACTCAGGTCGCTGTCCGTCATCCACAGGTCAAACTGTAGCGATAATACTGTCATGCTAATCGAAAACATATCCGCTCCAGCACTTCGTCATCTTTCATATGAGCGAACAGCCCACGTCTGGCCAGATTCGCCCTCAACAAGGGGTTCCGAAGACAGGTTAACAGATTCACTGCGTTTATTCCTCCGTAAACTCGTACATCCATTGGAGGAGTTGGACCTTTGGATAGACCCATTTTCGGGGAAACATGTGGTGGATATTCTGCCGCTTGTTCCAGAGTTGAAAAGGTTATCCTTGAAGGGATATGGAATACCTCCCCCAGACCTTCTACATACTTCTCCCTCTCCATCATTGAGCCTTCCGATGGACGACCGGTTTCTGGCTTATTTTAACCCCCGAACCGGAAGTATCAGCCCCTTGTCCTTGTCCGACGACGAGGATGATGAAGACCACGTCTTTCCAAAATATTCATGCCTTTGTCCCAAACTCGAAGTTTTCCATTGCACGGATGCTCTTTTCTCAGACGAGGGCATACTCGAATTCCTCCGCTCTCGATCTGTGGATCATCGTAAACATCATGTTGCCCATCTCCGAAGGGTCAGTGTTTTGTTCAGGTCGACTGGGCAACTAAGGTTTGGCGATGGAGGTAAGGATTTAAAGAGTCAAATTGAGAAATTGCGAGAGGAAACGGGTATGATGGTACACCTTCAGTCCCTCCCCTGCCCGTCCGTTCCATCTAGACCCCCTCCCACGTCACCACCCCCCAGATATTCACCATACGACGGTATTAGCGCGACAGAGATTCCATCATGTCGCAGGTCTGTGTCGCTAGTGTACTTTGGATTTTAAGAAACTTATTTAACATGATGGGGGTTAACGTGGGAGAGAATACTTGGTTTGAAAGGGCACGACCACACTAGATGCTTAAAACACTGTCGTTTGACCAATTCACGGGCAGCAGTTGCTGTAGGAAAGGCGTTGTCACAGTCGACAGAGATAACCCGCACTCTCCCAGGATAAGATTAACCCTCTATAAAACGGATTCAGAACCTTTTCTCTCGTACTTGACGGGGCTTCGTTTAATGGTCAGGCCTTCAGGAGCATACATATTTCCCATTCGTCGACTCCACGGCTAGCTTTTTGTCAAGAGACTTTCATTAGTACCCTCCGACTATCCTCATCATAGCGATAAACGTTAGGGAAGCGCTCGTTCTGAGTCGAGTCTGTAGGCAATCACCCATGTGATTGTATTCAACGAAAAACTCAATCCGTGTTATTCCCCGTTGTCTCCTTTACATATGTACGTCATTCTTTCCAGGCTGTGAAGAGCCTAGCCGGACTGTAGTCCTGCCCAAGGAGTAACACCGGTTGATTTATCGCCGAAAGTCGAGCGTTATTGAAGCCGGGCTAGAACATAGGCAAATAATGCGTCATATTTCCCTGCTGCGCCAAGTATGTAACAGAAGGAGCACGTGGGAAACGTCATAGCCTCCCCAGATTGAATTCTCTGCTTCGTCTCATTCCAATTTATATGATCACCTAGACTCAACACGTTTTCGGAATACATTGTACCACGACCAATACCACTTTCTTGGTATTGTCGTCTAAAAAAGAGCATGTCAGGTCTTCCGCCAGATTGAACTGTTCAATCTCCCACCTGATGTTTCTAAAAGCTCCACTCCTGTGACGACCAACGAACATTAACGATGATGCCACTCGCCGACCTCACACGTGAGAGCACGTATGTTATCGTTCGTCGCTTGGTAATCTCTGAACCCAATTACTCACAGATGATGCCACACAGAGACAGGCACCAATATTCGAAGCTCAACTCTCATGTCGGACCGCTCGATGCCACGCCCGGAGGATGGCTTATCTTGAGGCTCCCGAAATTCATATATATCTTCAATCTCTTGATTGAAACGGGGGATACACGATTGTCTCACCATGACTTTGCCTACCACCACTCGTCAATATCGACTCGCACAGGTGTGTAGAAATATCCTTTTCTATCTTCAAAGGAATCAGGTTTGATGCCCCCTGATATTTAGCCCGGCTCTTACAGGAACCTCGCGGTTAGGGAGTGTCCAGTTAATCCTCCCAAATCCCAAGAAGTCCTTGTTAAGGTTCATGCCGTCTCACTTCAGGTCAGATACATCCAATATCCTAGAAATGTGACCCACTTGACGCCTTGAATCAAACAGTACCGTGACTTGCTTATCGCCCGTGGCACTTACAGGACTCGGTATTTATGATCGATCATTCCCATCAAAAGCTGACGAAAAATTATTGTTGCAGTTGTCTCGACAATCTGATTCCTTGCTCGGACATGGCAGGCGAGGTTATTGCCGTAGGAGACGACGTCACCGATTGGAAAGTAGGTGACCGTGTCTGCGCCAATTTCTCGACAGACCATCTTTTCGGTGACCCAAACACAGCCACTCAACGAACATCGTTGGGTGGTCAAGCTCACGGCGTCTTAACCCAGTTTCGCACGTTCCCAGCCCATGTATGTATATGCTTTCCGAGTGGGCACGGTCGGGACATTGATTAATGCGCATGAAGTCGCTTGTCAAAATACCCTATATCCTCAGCTATGAGGAAGCGTCTACTCTTCCGTGCGTCTGTTGGTCGTTCTTGTATAATCATGGTTCTCACATTAGTTAGGTGCGCGGCCTTAACAGCTTACAACGCTCTCCATGGGCCAGTGCCCATCAAAGCCGGCGACTATGTCCTCGTCCTAGGAACTGGTGGTGTGTCCATGTGGGTATTTTCTCTAAGCAACTTCTGACGATGCTCACATGGAGTGGAATAGCTTCGCTTTGCAGTTTGCAGTCACCTCTGGGGCTACGGTCATTGCAACCTCTTCGTCCGATGATAAGTTGAAGGTTGCTGCAGCACTTGGTGCCCAGCACGTCATTAACTACAAGAAAATTACTGATTGGGATCAAGAAGTACTGAAGATCGTGCGTTTTCTGATATTCTGAGCTGTGTCTATTCTCAGTGAATGCCCATTGACTGATATAGACGGGCGGGGCTGGAGTTGACCACGTCATCGAGGTTAGTTCTGCTTGCCGTATAAAAATCTCAGTCTTTAATGTGTGATCTTCAGGTGGGCGGGGAGGGGACTCTTCCTCGAAGTATGAGCGCCGTTCGAGTCGCGGGGTATCTCCACATAATTGGATCTGTTTCGAAGGTTGGGACTATGTCACGTCAGAGTGTTGCTTGAATTTGACTAGTTGCTATTCCACAGGACAGGAACGATACCAACGTCATCTCCGGAACCATTGGCAAAGCCATAAATCTCCGAGGGATCCAGATTGGTTCGGTGGCGCAGTAAGCATCCCCAGTTATCTATTGGATTAGAAATATGTAAAACTCTTTTACAGATTCAAGGAAATGAACAGGCTCATCGCTGCTAACCCAGGGAAGACCAAACCTGTTATTGATAAAATCTTCCCCTTTGACCAGGCTATTGATGCCTATGCTTACCTCGAATCGCAACAACATGTTGGAAAAGTTGTGATCAAAGTAGTTTGAACATGCCACTCGAATAAGCACGCCATGTGGATGAATCGAATATATTGTTTGTCTAACACTTGTGGACCTTTGGGCTTCCCAGTTGTTCTAGAGTCCGGAAACTCGGAAACTAAAAAAAAAACGAACACGCTTCGGCCCCAGTGACAGGGAACTCATGCACTCCTTCAGTTCTAAGGTATATTATAACGACAATCACCCAAAAACTCGGTAAGCACTGAAAATGGATGAATTCGTATTGATACCCTTTGCGCCTTCGAGGCTGATAACGGATCGGTGGGTAGGTGTCTGGTTCAAAGAATGGACTTGGTAGTTGTCGGTTCAGGCTGAAGCCATTGGAGATGCTTGCTATGTTCATGAGACTACATCGGGCGTTTGCGAGTCAGCCACAAGGAGCCCAGGAAGTCATTGCCTTCTGGATGCAAGCTCTACCCCAGAGAATGGTACCCAGGGAGAAGCTCAGTAACCAAGATCTCAAAAGCCGAGGACTGTGCTGTGCTAGTGATTTATTTTGGGTCATGACGTTGACTTTTAAGTGCTGTTCAAGAATCAAAACGTGACTTGAGTTGAGCGTAAACGAGGACCTTGAGCGCTTGAGCCCCGAGCGTATGGGCGTCCTACTTCCAGTAGCCACCACAACCACATCATCTGGAACTGCGACCCCACGAAATTCCGAAATCCAATGCTGCACGACAACATCGCAAGCAACCGCTTACTAACGCCCGCTGAGGTTGTCACGATGAGGGAGGTAATAACAGTACAGGAAGAACAAATTGTGGCCATGGACCAAAGGATAGAACAGCTGCAGGAAAGAGTGGGCACTCTTATTGTGAGGAAAGAACTGCTCGGTGCAGAGGTCAATGCTCAAAGAGCCTTTATCTCGCCTATACGCAGACTCCTTCCTGAAATCCTTCAGGAGATTTTCATATATTGTCTGCCAGCGACTCATAACGCAGTCATGACCAGTCGGGAAGCGCCCTTGCTCCTGGGTCATGTTTGTAGCTACTGGAGGCGACTTGCGTTCGCGACCCCTGGCCTTTGGGCTTCCATCCATATTGTCACCCCTCCCCAGAGACCGTACCTCCGCAAACCCCCGCCTCTCCAGGAAATATCTGCCTGGCTCTCGCGATCCGGTGTTCTTCCGCTCTCTATATCGATTTCCTCTCCGTACTCCCTGACTTCTCCTACCGATTCACTGGAATCGCTCCATTTCCGCTACCTTGACATCATTTCGCCCTTGAAATCACGCTGGAAATCCATATATATCCATATCCCGAATCTCAACTGGGTGAACTATTTCTTCGAAAGACTCAGGGTAGCTGACGTACCATTACTGGAGAAGATCCATCTCCAAAACGTGCGTGCTACACCACCATTCAACGGCCCTTCACTCGACCTCACACTCCTTACAAAGGAAGGCAGCATTCTCCGAGCACCCCGACTACGATCATTGTCAATTCTTCCATGTGGGTCGGACGTCCTGCAACTCCCTATCAAATGGGAGAATATCACTCGCCTCAATCTGTCCTGGAATATCTTTCATTATCAGGAGGTGGCCCGGACGTTGCGATTGTGTCCCAACCTTGAAGCTTGTGCCATTGCATCTTCGGATTCGAAGTCCTTTGATGCGGCGGAGGTCTTGGAACTGACGTTGCCCAAGCTTTTATCCTTGACAATAATTGATGAATGCGACACAGAAAGCGATCTGTCGCGCCTTCTCAAGGGCCTGCGCACGCCTAACCTCCGTCACCTCTCTTACGATCGCAGGCCGCACTGGCCTCCCCCTGAGCACGGCGCTTACAGCCTGGATGATACCCTAGATGCTCTCCCTCTCTTTCTCGCGAATTTGATTCACCCGCTTGAAGAGTTGGAGCTGCATACAGACTCTATTTTTCGGGATGATGTTATGAAGATCCTGAGTATGGTGCCTACGCTGAAAAGGCTATCATTAAGGGGCACCGGGAGGCCGATGGGAGTTCCTCCGCCCCCTCTCCAATATGACAGTTTCTCGCCACTTTTCTTGTTCGGAAACGCGGTATTGAAACAGTTGACACCTGGCAAGGGTGGCTTCAAACTGCCACCAGCGGGATTTTTCGCAACTCTGAGCGCCAGCACTGACGATGACGACGATGACAAACCTCTGTCAGATCGACTCAGGGATTGTTTGTGTCCTCGCCTCGAAGTCTTTCATTGCACCGGCTCTATGTTCTCCGATGCCACCATGCTTAATTTCCTCCAAGCCCGGTCTCTCCATTACAAGACGTTTAACATCACTCAGCTGAAAAAGGTCAGCATTTCGTTTGTTTCGGGGAAGGAGCAGTCTAGCGACACCCAAAGTCAGCTTGACATGCTAAAGAGGGAAGCGGGCCTAGGTTCAAGTATTGTCTACTCGAAGGCTAAGAAGGCCCGTCATCGCCCTAGGAGATATGCCTATTCGCCGTATGATGGTTTGAACTCAGTCTATGCCGGCACTCCTGACTTCCAGTACGGCAAACCAGTTTGTTTTGGCTTCTGAACTTCAATTCCTGCTGGAAGAGATACGTGATTGAACAAGCTAATGATGAGTTCCTTGGTTCATGGTGTAGGCGTCAAGGCTTGCCTTAATCGTACGTCCTCGATACTTGTAAATGTATATGTAGTATAGACTGTGTTGCGGTCTTTCCCCTTAAGCTTGGAAACTGGGATTCCCCATGCGCTCGCCACTCATTTGCGCCAGTTCATACATTAGAAGATGCCTACAACGCTGACCATTTTACCCTCACGTTCAAGTGCTCAAGCCCCAATCACATCACTGATCGCAGTTCTCCTGAGACCAACAGCATCGATAACCGCTCCCTCTCAGTCCATTCTCCGAACACCTGGTTCCTGCAAGAATGACACCGTTCATCATCAGGAAACCAAACTCGGCCTATATCCTAAGTCAAGATGAAGTTGCTGCTCTCAAGCAGCGGTCAGCAGACCAAGAACGAAAGCTAAACAGCCTGGACACAACGATCAACGATCTCCAGAACAGACTCTCGCAACTCTCCGCTCAACAGAAGATGCTCAACAAAGAGGTTGAGGTCCGCAAAGCTTTCATTGCCCCCATTCGACGACTCCTTCCCGAAATCCTTCAGGATATCTTCATATTCACTGCCTCCCTTCTGCACACAACGCAGTCATGAGCAGTAAACAGGCACCGCTATTGCTATGCCGGGTGTGCCAACGTTGGAGGCAGATCGCCCACGCAACCCCGCGCCTCTGGGCATCCATTCACATCGTTATCACTTCGCCAGACGATGGAGTATGTGCTCGAACGCCATCACTCCACGATATCTACTCTTGGCTTTGTCGTTCTGCAGTTCTCCCGTTATCCATTTCCGTCTCCCACAGTTCCCTCGGTCATTATGACGATGCCAATGAGCCGCACCCATACTTCAATATACTTTTACCCTTTGCATATCGATGGAAGTCACTTCACTTTTACGCTCCCTCTGTTGACTTCTTGAAGTTTTTTGGTAAATTCGACGCAGATGACCTGCCTCTCCTCGAAAGCCTCCATATTAACGGGGGTTTCGGCATGGAAGATCAGGACGACCGTGTGAACGGCATCCTTCGAGCGCCTAGATTACGTTCATTATCGTTGCCCCTTCCCGAATTCAAAACATTAAAGGGTGCCATTTCCTTGGATAACCTCGTCAGAGTCGGGATCATGGGGGGTGGTACCTACGTTCACGATCTCGAGGATATCATTAGAGTTCTCCCCTTGTGTCACAACCTCGAGGTCTGTTCGATTTCCCGTTTGGACGCGCACATGGTCAATGAAAGCCCAGCGTTCATGTCTCGCAGGATAGAGCTTCCAAAGCTCTATTCATTGTCTTTAACGAACTGGGAGTCTTTCCGGGACACATGGTGGCTTTTGAACGCCTTACACTGCCCACAACTCCGTCATCTGAGGTATGAGGTCCAGAGCCTCCAGCCATTATTACCCCAATGGCAGGATGACCCTTTCCAAGGCCGAGGTTTTCGTGACATCGTTTCTGCATTTCTGAGCAGGCTGACGCGACCTCTCGAGGAGTTGGACCTGATAGTAGCGTCACGCGATGGGTTGGAATCCCGAGAGGTTTTGAGCCTCTTTCCCGACTTGAAGCGACTCTCGTTGAGGAAAGCTTCATCGACCATCAGTCACTGGTACCCACAAGATCCCACAGCGCACTTTCATTTCGCGGATTCTCACTTGCAGAGCCTGACCCCCAAAACGGGGTCCCGACACCACCACACGGGCTTCAACGGAGGCTCTGATGACAGGCGTAGACACCTACCGGAGTTGGACAACCATCCTGTCTCCTCCCAGCCCCACTGTCGCCCTGTCTGCCTCTGTCCAAAACTTGAAGTATTTCAGTGTGTTGGAGCCATATTTTCCGATGCCGCTTTAGCCGATTTCGTATACTCTCGCTCTGGATCTGCATCTCATGAGACAGATAGTCGTGTTGGAAAGCTCAGAAAAGTCAACATCGTAGCTTACCTACCGCCGGTGGACCCAGAATTCAAATCGAAAACACGGAAGTTCATTCGGGAACTTCGGGCTGCAAGTGGATTGGCGTTAGATGTGAGCTTCGAGCCACCTCCTGTGCATCCGCTTCCGTCAGTAGGGCGCAGATATAATCCTTACAATGGTTCGGAGTTCCTGGGCGAGAATTGGTAATCTGTGACGGGAGGGGCTAATGATGATGAAAGTACACGACGTGTGTTGTCAGCGGGTGTTGTCAGTCAGCTCCTGCAAAAAACTGGTGGTGGAAGCCCCACACAGCACCTGGATTATCATCTCGTCGAAGTGCAGAGTGTACGTTTGGCTTGTGTGTCTGCTTTTCAAATACGGTGGGGCAACGATTGAGGGGACACGGCGATACACTTGGTTAACTTGGGACCATTCCTTCGCGTTAAATTTCAGAATGGACTTTCTTACTCTGCGATGGTTTGAAGTGTGTTCGACTACAAGCCGCGTTGGACATATCTGTGGGTACTGTGCTTTCTGTCTATCACAAAAATAGGAAACATGTACACTAGGCATACTGAGATTCAATGAGGGATTCAGAGATCGGGGAAATATTGTACGTATGTACGTGATCGTTGAAGTCAAGTTGTACGGTTGTGACGTGACCAAGCAAGCATAAGAACTCCATCTCCTCAGTGTTCATGCTGCCTCCGAACCTCAGAGATCCCATCCTTGACATCTAGCGGTGCTCACTACTTTCAAGATGGAGGGGCTTTCACTTGGAAGTCCCAGAACCACCCACACGGGACCAGCCAATGATGAAATAGCCACCGTCGAGGACTACCTTTCGTCAGGAAGGCGGAAGCTTTCGACTCTTAACGTCGCAATCGCCAAGCTTCAGAGCACCCTCGCTGATCTGAAACTCCAACGAGACACACTGAACACCCAACTCGACAGTTACAGATCCCTCATTGCTCCCATTCGTCGGCTGCTTCCTGAAATCCTACGGGAAATCTTCAGACGATGTCTCCCTACGGCGCACAACGCGATCATGAGCAGGCGAGAAGTGCCACTTCTTCTATGCTGTGTATGCCGTCGTTGGAGACAAATTGCACTCTCGACACCTCAATTATGGGCATCCATCCACGTTGTCATTCCAGACGACGTACAACCTTACCCCATCCCCCACGTGTCACACTCTCAACTGAATGCGTCTTTACTCAGTAGCATCTCACGCTGGGTCTCGCATTCGGGCGCCCTCCCGTTATCCATATCTGTCTCTTTCCCCAGGGGTCCAGTCTACATTCCCGGCCCACCGACACATCTTCACATGATCCAACCATACCTTGATGTCCTCGCATTGTATAAATCGCGTTGGCGTTCTGTTCATCTCCCGTTTCTTGACTTTGGTTGGACGGCCACTTTGAGCCAATTCAGTGCATATGATCTCCCCATGCTGGAGAATATATACATCTCAGGACCGCTTCCCTTGTTCGCTGATGATTCCGGGTATGCAGCCCCACGAGAGTTGATCCCACTCGCGAAGGATTCTCGCATTCTGCTTGCACCTAGCTTGCGTTCGATCGCAATACCCTTTGGCCATCGATCATCGTCGCTACCGCTTCCGATTCGCTGGGAGAACCTCACTAGGTTGGAAATTGTTAGAGCCTCATGTGGTTACAACTTGAGGGATGTTGCCAAAACATTACTGCTGTGTCCCAAGCTTGAAACATTTTCTATCTCCTTCTCGGCTGCATACTTAGAAGCGGGATCAGGGTTGCCTCAGGTTAATCTCCCGAATCTTTATTCTATATCCTTCGTTGGTGGGAATGGAAACCAGACCATATTCGAGCTCTTCAAGTCCCTTCACACACCCCAGTTGCGTCATCTCGCATATGAACAGGATGCCACGTGGAACCAAGTAGATGGCGTGGCTCGCCTCCCCTCAGTACCTTTCCTCACCTCGCTTTCCATTTTCCTCGATCGATTGACCCGCCCGTTGGAGGAGTTGAGCCTAGAGGTGGAATTTGTACCTGATGTGGAGGTTGTGCACATTTTGCGGCTGGTGCCTGAGTTAAAGAGGCTCTCCTTAAGGCACTTCTCAAAGTCTTGGGGAGGAGGAGGAGAAAGAAGATCGGATAACTCACTTGTTCCACCAGACTCGGCTGGTGGGGCAATGTTCTATTTCTCAGATGCCCATTTAGCGAGCTTGACGCCCCGGAAAGCGTCGCTGCAGGTATGGGGTGAGGAGACTGGAGATCACGAGATTGCTGATGGCGATGAGTCTTCTATGGGTGGCTCGGGCGACTGCTCAAGAGGGTTGCTTCTGAGTTTGGATGCCAAGTCTCTGGTGTGTGCTTGTCCGAAGCTAGAGGTCTTCCATTGTGTAGGCGGTGCCTTCAGCGATACCGTTATACTCGATTTTTTGCATTCCCGGTTCTACCATCCAAATTATGAAACAGCCTGGGAGGGCAACAGCGGCGTAGCGCGCTTGAGGAAAGCCAGTATTGTGAACTATCTGCCATCGGGAGAACGAGGATCGAAAGAAACTCGGAAACGAATTGAAGAATTACGAGCTGTGAATCCGTTTTCGGTGTTGAGTGTGGCTTTTGTACCAACTCTGGAGCCTCCACCTATTGATCGAAATTTGCCAATGTTGTGTTCCTTGTATGAAGGTGTAGACCAATTTGATACTGGATGGCGTTAGGGGTACTCAGAGCTGTACACTACACACGCTCATTGTGGAGACTGACGATCGGTTGCTCGTGAAAACGGCAACATCACGTCATTCTCTCACTAATCCTAATTGTGCAATGTACTCTATCGAGTTGCCTGTTGTCAAGCCGCCCATCGCCACATTTGGGTCCTACTATTCGAGTTCCTAAATCTTATCGTTGTTGTGCCTATGTGTGTTCACTTCTACATTTCTTCCGTCGTCGGCAGTCCCATGATTGTACACTCATCTATTGTCTTGTGTATAGTAGTATTCAAGTAGCCTCGTCTTGTGAATTTCTCTTGCATTTCAGCACATTCCTCCTCTGTCTCGCTCTCGTTTTCTCCCTCTGTGCTTGGTATTGTATCTGTTGCCCCTTCAATATTCTTGATGCCCTACTGTTTATTATGATTCTTGGCCAATTTTGTCTTAGTAACTTTCCATTTTGCCTCCTCTATACTCTCCTGCTTCGAGGTTGCTGTTCAGATTTGTAGTTCCACATGTATATAAAGAAAAGTGTGTCATGTATGAGGGTATTGAATATTACCCCACGTTTGTGTTCCAAGCTCCTGAGACCACCTGAAAACCCTCCAATGTTTCCTAGCCAGCTTTCCTAAATCTTTGAAACTATCTCTGTTCATCTTATTTTTACCTTCAAGGATGCTCATACTTAGTGGCAAAGCTTTACAGTTGACAGATGCAACTGTGCTTGCATTCTTTATTGTTGCAAGGGATGTTTCCCCTCTTCATCATACTTCTTATTTTAGAAAAGACAAGCCTGATGTCTAATATGAAACAGTGTATATATAGACAAGATAATGAATTAACTATGTATAAACAAGGATAGATAGGGTGCCTACAGAGACCTATCAGTTAAGAGGGAGACAACTGTATTGAAGCTGCCATGAGAATGCTCCTCTTCCCCCATCAACATAAGTGGTAGCTTTTCACCTAGAAGAGTAATAATGATGTGGCACATCTAAGGAGAATTTATCAACTACTTATCACTAGGGAACTGAGAGTGAGAAGAAACATGGAAGCAGATTGAAGAGCTATAGGCTACATGTTAAAATAGTCCTTATCACTGGGCACATAAGCCTTGCTAGGAGGTGGCTATCTTCCTGGATGGTTTGCAGAGGTGCTAGGATCTAGCAAGTAGGATCATTATAAGAAGGTGGCAAAGCAAGTGTCCAGTTGAGCACACTTAGAGGTTGAACTTCTATCAGTTGAGGATATAACCAATAGAGAGTTTACTACTACACTGATCATAAACTAATATCAATTGCACAAGTAAGAGAAATACAGGTATGATTTGAGTAGGGGTGCCAAAGTTTGGTTTAGAACTTTGGTTCAAACCTAAAGTTCAGTCTAGTTCAGGTTCAGGTCTATGGACCTAAGGAAAGTTTAGTTCACAGTTCAGTGAGGTACTGCAGATGTGAATGCAGTTTGAATACATTTAAACATGTCCAAATACATCTAAATAGCCCAAAGTTATTAGGGCTATTTGTTATGGACTTCACTTCATGCCCATTAAGCTCTCAGAGCCTTGGTTACAACTAGGGTTCTGTGGATCCTATTCAGTTTAACCTCTTTTCCATCTCTGTCAGATATCCTCTCTCTGGAATTGCTGTTCTCCATACCATCCCTTTCATCATTTTTTCCTATCAGAATTCTTATCCAATTATTATGCTCTCTTTCTGTTTATCCATAGATATTCCTCCTTCCCTTGATTATCATTTGCCTATTTAGATTTTACCCATTATCTGATGTTTTACTTCTGCCCTCATCCTATCAGATGACCAGATGCTACACAGATGGGCTCCCCACCCTCATGTTCTCATTGCAGATATTAACTCACATGTTACTTGTGTTCTCCTTTGAGTAGTTATTAATGCTATTACCTAGTTACTGCTCTCCAGACTTTATCCTGACTGACAGTATATAAGTAGGATTACAGCTGTCTGTAGTAGCCAGTCAGAATATCAACTTAGACCTCTCTCCTACTTGTCTGCTACAAGTCTACCATTCAGTCCAGACTTGTCCTGTCTCTGTCTGACCTCTGTCCATTTGTCTACTTGAGCCTGTAGTTGGTCAAATGAGGCCATTCATAGTACTAGAGGAGCACAACACATAAGTTGAAGCCAAGGCCTCATATTCTTAGTCCACAAACATCTGACTCTGTCCACTCATAGTCTGCTCCCATGTTTGGAGTTAGTTCTTAACACTATTGTATAAACTCAGGTTGCAACTAGGGCAAAGACTTGAGGAGGAGCAAAGGGGAAAGAATTAGTTAGTAAAGTATAAGGAATATAGGTGCTTTATCTAGGGTTTATATACTATATGAAGTAGAAGAGATCTGAGGACATTGCAGGAGAGGCCAAGGAATGCAGTACCTCATGCACTGGAAAGGGTACAGCAATGAGCATGACACATAGGTAGCTGAGTTAGCACTTGGTAATGCTCAAGAAGTATTACAGGATTATCTCTAGAGGTTTCCTAGAGCAAAACCTATAAAAGGAGGGAATAATCAATGGTCTTAAACAGCACAATACCCTACAAGACTCAAAGCACAAGTATAGGCACTGACCAAAGCACCTAATCCTTTGTCCCTACTCCCTCTTCCATTAACACCCTCATCACCAACAGTGAGTAGCAGCTTACAGACAACAATCCCACCAAGAAGTTTGAGGAATATTTACAGCTAGCTTGAGATATTGTCTACCCCCACTGAGTATACACTGATGTATGAGAGGCAGTCCAGTTATTCTCTGAGGCAATACAAACTATCATTCTCCAAGTCATTAACTCAGCCAAAGATTCAGGGTAAGCCACCCAAATAAATCAATATATCTACATTATCCTCCATGATGCTAATGACTACCTCACTACTGACACTAATGACTGTTTCACCAGTATTCTAGTCATGGTTGCTGAGCAAATGGTGAAATTCAACATATCCAGCAACAAAGAAAAGGAGAATTTCATATCACTCCTAGTATCCCTTATCCAGGGATGAGACCCATTCCTCCATGAGCACTCAGCTCCCCATCCTATCCTATGATACTACTCCTAGACTACTCTGAGTCAGACAAAGACTCCCCCACCATTGACAAAGAGGTCAAATATCTCATTGAATTCCTCTCTCCTGAGTGTACTGGTCTAGCCAAAGTAGAAGAGTGCAAGCCCCCTGTCCCATTCAAGACCCTGAAGGAGGATAGAGACAAAGATGAAGACTACTGGAAGAAAATCTTTCAAGTCCTCATCAGCAACCACAGTAACACAGGTATCACTTATTAAGGCACTATAATCCTGATGTTTGGAGGAGGACCAGACTACACCCCATTCTTTATTGGTCCCAACAAGAAGGATGTTGCTTGCTACATTATACACTGACTATGAGAACTACCAACATTCAAGGAGGCACAATATTTTCTTGCCTATTTTACCTTTTCCATATGTGATAACTTATATGTGTTATAGACCCCATTTCTCATCCATTAAGCTTTCGAGCCCTGGTTACAAGGCATCTTCTA